>JAWWEV010000004.1:25534038-25547925 GCA_035583235.1 Hafferia zeledoni | reverse complement strand
TGGGCAGCTGCTGCCAATGGGCCATTGGGAACAGTTCTTGGGAAATGAATAGAGGGTTTAGAATGCACAGCTTTGGTCACCCCCACACAGTGATAAACTGGTCCCAGCTTGCTGAACTAGGACAAAAATGTATTTGTGAACAGTTGGAAGTCAATCCTATGACACAGCCATTTTAGTCCTCCATCCCAATTCCTACCGCCAGAAAGGGTTCTGGGACTCAGACAGGGAACATGTTGCAAGCTCTTGGCAAAGCAAAATGTGTTAGAAAGCTTAAATGAGATGCCATGTCCCATGAACTCTCAATAAACATCAGATTCTAGGGAAGTTTTGATATATATATATATATATATATATATATAGGTAGGTAGGTATTTTAATATATATGTATACATATATGCACATGTACACACACACATATACACACCTACACGGAAATATACAGTTGAAAAGAACATGACCCACAAAGTTCATCAAATTTTTTCCATCCATCCTTTCAGAAGAGTGAGATGCAGATGCTTCTGAGGCAGAGCATTCCCATTGCAGTCAAACCCAGGCTCCTCACAAAAGGACAAACACTCCTTGGAAATTCAGCATCTGGTTATATCTTGATGTTTCTCCCAAAATATTCACTCACTTCTCCTAGTTAGAAAAATGAAACAAACCACGGACTTTAAAGTAAACATTTTTACTGTTTTATTTATTTGAGAATAAGTATTGAATGTTTCTCCTCTCTCTTCATGCCATTCACTGGACCTTTAACTCCACTATTAGGTTTAACAGATGAAGAGAAATAAGCTCCTGTATTCTTTTAAGGCTAATTTACTCTATTGGCAATGCCATCACAGCTGGCAATAAGCTGCATTTACAGTGAAAACAGCTTTTGTGATGAAATGGATGAAGATGGGCAGGAGGTTCAATATAGGTCACCAAGGAATGGCACTCTGGGAACCAAATACACTTTATTCAAATTAAATTGACAGATAAATCTTCCACCTCTCTTGTAAAAATTAAAAATAAAAAGAAAAGTACAAGCATACAAGTCTCAGTTGGTAAAAAGTCATTAATTGGTGAATCTCAATGGTTAGTTACACACTTCTGCATCACAGAGTGCAAATCATGTCTGTGTTAAATTAATATATATTCACATATATTAATTAACTGTCTTAACAACTTCTTCTATAGTCAGTAAAATGGGCTGAAGTTTTCATAAGTGACTTCAAAGACATTTATGTTGAACCTGTAAAACACATATTTGTGTATAATCATTGACAAAAAACCATGGAAGGTTTGAAAATTTAAGTTGTATCTCAGGAGCTGCTTAGAGGTGAGGAGATAAATAACAGACTGATATTGATCCCATAACTGTGACTCCTTTGTCACACAGTTCTTAACTTGTGTTGTCACCATATTCAATATTCAGCATATCTTCCCTGTGGAGGTGACAGTCCTGAGAGCTTCCCCAGAGATGTCCACAAAACCTTCTGCAGTAGAACTTCAGGTTACAGGAACTGATCCTAGAAAATGGTCATTCCAGTCAGGAAGAAGAAACAGCCAAGCACAACTCAGTGATATGAAAACAGGTCAGAGACCCAAAACTTTGGTCTTATCTCTCCCATTCAGGCAGGAACTCTGAAGTATTTTTAATACCCAGACTTACTCCTCCAGAGCCAAACCTAATGTTGTTTCTGATGTGTGAATAATTTTGAATGACCTAAACTAGCAAGACCTGCTGCCCCTCATTTCTCCTCCTTTTCCTTGCCACTCTCTGCTTATTGAAGTTAAAAAATAAAACAAATTATAGACCTTTACTTTAAAAGCTGAGCACCCTTTTCCTGCCATCCAGGTTTGTTGTATGGATTTCTTACCCACCTCTTCATAAATCCTAAGGCTTTACACCAAGTAGGAGACTTTATCCTTTGGACTATGAGGGAAATTTATTTCCTAGTATAAGTCTATTTTCTGGGAGTCATTTACAAACTCTGAATGAGATTTGCAGTTATTTGGTACATTTTTGCAGTTGAAGCCACAGGTAATATCAGTTTATGTTCCCTGCCAATATCATACCATGTGAAATCCTGAAACTTTATTAAAAAATACCAAACAAAAAGACAATACAACAAAGAACTGGGAAATGAGGAACATTTCTGGTTTATTAATGTGAAAGTTTGAGAAAGATGTGCATATTAAACCAAGCAACATTATTCACAGAGAGGGAATTACTATATTAACTCAGAATGTTTTCTTTTCCTGTGAAATCCAATAATCCAGACAATAATACACTTTATAAATCAGAAAATGTGTGAATTTAAAGTCACTTTATTCTCTATGTAATATAATTTCTAAATATGAAATTCTCATTCTCTTTTTCCTACCCCGTAAAAACTGCAGATGAAGGTTTTGCCTCAATTAGAGAGAGATTTAGGAGTCTGGGTTGGCAGAGGGTTAAAAAAGACAACTGCCTCAGGGAGGATATGAATTGCAGTTGTATTAATTTTGCCCCCAATTTCTTTCTTTTTTTTTTTTTAATTAAGAAAGGAAATTCTTATATAGAATAGAATCACAGAATCATTAAGGTTGGAAAAGACCTTTGAGATCATCAAGTCCAACCTTTGCCTGAACACGACGTTGTCAACTAAACCAGAGCACTGAGTGTCACCTCCAGCCATTTCTTCCAGGCAGTTTTTGAGTGTTTTGTTGAAATGGAAGTTCTGGGTTAAGTCTAATCAATTAAATTAATAAGGTCAATTTGTTACCAAATGTGCTGGCAGTACCAGGAGAGCAATGACATCATAAAGGTATCAGGATCACCAGGTGACTACAGATGAAGTCATATTATTTGTAACATTTTGTATAATTAAGGTGTAAAGAGAATGATAAACTGTGTCTTAGTAAATTATTTTCTATTTGAATTAATATCTTTCTGATAGGTCTCTTCTCACTCTCATGGACTTGGCCCAGTTTTGATCTTATTTTTACCACTATGAAACTCAGAAATTTTATGCCTATGATTCTTCTAACACCGGAGATACTAAAACCTGAGTCAAAGGCATAAAGTGGGTTATCAGTTCTCCAGAGGTTACATTTCATGACAAGTTTTGAAGATATTTGTTGGTTCTTTTAGGTGTTAAGTTTGATGTTCCACTTAAAACACGCAGTTACTTTCCTTCCATTGTTGCTGTAAATGGAAATAAAACAGTTGTTTTCTGTTTCTGTCATGAACCAGGACAAACCAAACAGGACAAGACATAATGAGGTAGAAGCAAAGTGGGCAAAAGCTCAGACTGCTGAGTTAATGAGGCATTGCAAGGGGGCTGCCTGGGAAAATTATGGTCTCTGCTGGGACACGAGTGTGGCCAGGACTGAGCACCTGCTGCTTCCTGAAGGAGACTTTCCAAAGGCGCAAGGCTGTGTTAGCAGTAATCATGGGTGAGGACACACCTCAGCTCCCAGAGTGCAAGTTTCTTCTTCAGGAAGGGCAAAAAAGGCACTTTCTAGCAAGCTAATGGATAAGGAAAGGGAGAGATGATTTTCAGGCAACTGATTCTTCATTCAGTTGAAGAGCATGTTTGGGGTATCTACTGAGGCTTTGTCATTAGTGCTGGAATGGAAATATTGCCTGAACTCTGCAGGCACAGTTTTGAAGTGTAATGTATTTATTAGGGGAAAAAATGGTATTTTTCAGCATAATTGGGGTGGTGGTAACACATTAAAGTGCAATTTGAACCTGAAATTACCTCCTTTTGTAATTTCAGAAGTATCATAGAAGTGGCATCATGTGAAGTCTGGGGGGAAATCTGGATGTTATGATCACTAATGCTCTTTATGTAATGAGTCTAGAGGCATGATATTAATATAAGAAAACTCAGGCTGACTTTTAGAAGCACTTTTTCTATTTTTAATGTGTGAATCTGTAATTTTGAAGATGTAACCATTAAATTACTATGAAGATGAGTCCTTGGGTGGTAATAGTTACCTGAGGAAAACATGCTGCCACATTTATTTTTGTTCATTAGTCTATGAAAGGCAGAACTGCTACAGGTGGGAAGGAGGGGGAGAGACCCTCAGATTAGGTCAGTTGGTTAAAACTTGGTTGTAATAATGCCAAGGTCAGGGGTTCAATCCCCTGTGTGGGCCTTTGACTTAAGAGTTGGACTCGATGATCCTTGTGGGTCCCTTCCAACTCAGAATAGTCTGTGAGTCTGAGTTGAATGGGTTAGTCCCTTCCAACTTCAGCCTTCCATGGTTCTGGGAACCTGTTGCCTCCTTTCCACCCTTGAAGGTTTTTGGTCTCTGACTGGGTCAAGCCCTGATCAGGATGGTCTGACTTCAGAGATGCCCCTGCTTCGAGCAGGAGCCCGGACTAGGCACCTTCTGAGGACCTTCATCCAATCCAAGAAGAAATGAAGTGAGACTATTTACAACGGCCTGGAGTGACAGGACAAGGAGGAACAGCTTCAAACTGAAAGACAGCAGGTTCAGATGAGATATTAGGAAAAAATTCACAGACTCACAGACTATTCTGAGTTGGAAGGGACCTACAAGAATCATCGAGTCCAACTCTTAAATCAATGGCCCACACAGGGAATTGAACCCATGGCCTTGGCATTATTACAACCAAGTTTTAACCAACTAAGCTGATCTTTGATTTTTAGTAAACTCCCCCACCATAAAAATCATTAAATATATTTATGTTATTTTTTTTAAACATAGAATCACAGAATCATTAAAGTTGGAAAAGACCTCCAAAATCATCCAGCCCAAACATTAACCTGGCACCACCTTTAAACATGTCCCCAAGTGCCACATCCACACGGTTTTTGAACACCTCCAGGGCTGGGGACTCCAAACCTCCCTGGGAAGCCCCTTCCAGTGTCTCTTCCAGGAGTGCCCAGAACTGCCCCCAGGACTGGGGATGTGATCTCACCATTGATGATCAGACCCATCTGCTGTAGTTTGCACAAAACATCCTCATTTTGCAAATGCTCAGCCAACACTGAATGACTCATCTGCTCTTTGTTCCCCTTCAGCTGCTTTTACATCCTTGATGCAATTCCATCATCACCCAAGATTTTTCAAATATTTTGAAAAAAAACTCATGGTGCTCAAAATTCAAAACATCACTTTCCTTCTTCCAAAATGCTAATAAGGATTTTAGCAACCACAAAACTGAGTGTTACATTTCTGACTGAATTACAGTGTGAAATTTAATTTCTGCTGGTGATTTACAATTCAAATAATTCACTCATTGCTTTCTCTTTTTTTTTTTTTTGTTAATATTGAAGCTGTATCTTTGTAACAAGGTCTTAAAGGAATGAATTAATTAAGATAGATCTATTAAAAAAAAAAAAAAGAAAGAGAGAGAGAGAGAGAAGAAATAAAATCACAGGAAGTAAGAGATTCTGAAAGTTGTTCAGGAACTCCTGGACATCAGAAAAGCTGAAATGAACAGATCTGACATAAAAAAGGAAGAAAGATTGTCAAAATACACTTGAAATTCTTGCTCTGTGTGGCTCTTGACAACCACTTGTATGCTTATGTTAGTGCATAATAGTACCAACAGTACCAGCTCTTCATCTGCTTCATTCTACCAAATCACACCTTTTGCAAGACTCATTTTTCAACAGTTAATTAAAGAAGCCTCAAATAAACAATACCATGTTTTTCCTTTGTTAAGAATTTTGTTTTAGGTTTTTTTATGATTACAGAATAAAGGGCCAGGGCCTATCACAGCTTTTTGACAGTGATTGATATGTCAAATTAAAGATCCATTGATGTTGATAAGAACTGTGAGGTTTTAGTGATGAGGTTATTATGATGTGATATGTGTGGTATCAATTCCTGATATTTTAGAAGAGAAAAATCAGTCTGCCAGTCTGAGGAGTTAAAAAAAAAAAATCAGATTTTCCTGATATAGCTTAAATTTGAATCTCAAAGTCTGGAGCATCCACACATGTACATCACATGTACATGGTGGCCTCAGATATGCTTTCTGTGCTCTTTGATTTGGCTGAGACCTCTGAAATCACTGCTAATGTTTCATTGGAAGAAATTTATAGGATTTAGCTCTATGGGAACACTTATGCATTTCCCTTTTTTTTTTTTTTTATATTTTGTGAAATGGTTGCATTTAGCTGATGTTTAGACCAAAAAAAGGCAAACAGGATTGCCCTTCCAAAGAGCCTTGACTGTGACAAGTGAAAGGGCTTTTCTTAATACCCTTTGCTGAAGTAGAAAAGGTGAGGATTAAAAATGAAAAGAAAGCCTTCAGGAATTATTCCAATCCATAAGAAGTATGAGTGGATCATGGCAAAGTATCAAAATGAAAAAAAAAACTGTTGGAGGCAAAAGCAGGGAAAAAATTCTCAGTGCTGTGTTTATCCCACGAGCTGCAGAATTCTCCACCTGCTCCATGGGCACACCAAGGATGGACATGGACACAGCAGAGAGGAAGGAGCTGGGAATCAGGCCTGAGCTTCTCCTCTGCTCTGACCTCCTCCTCTCCAGCTCTGGCTGACACTCACCCCTGGGAGGCAATTAACATCACTCTGATATTAGAGGTATTTCCATGCGAATTAATTTCATAGAGTAATGTCAAGATTTCTGCAATACCCAACACAATGGAGGGGGTTTTTGTACTGAATTACATCCAGCAGTTTGTTAAAATGGCACTTCAGGGTTTTGGAGGGAGGTTTGCAAAGGCACAAATGAGACATGACTGTTACTCTAAATGTCTCTTTTTTTCCTTTTCTTTTTTATTTTTTTTTATTTAAATGCTTTTGAAAAATAACATTGTTTCTGCATAGAATCAATTAATTTTCACTCTGCTATGAGTTCTGTCAAATTCATCTGAACATCCAGAAAAGCATTATTGGATGTGTTGCTCAAAATATGAATTTTTTATTAAGCAAGTAACAGACATAGGAAAGATTTTTTTAAAAAATCAGACGCTTTAAATGATAAGAAAATTAATCCTTCTTTAATTAAAGTTGTACTGAGTTTTAATTCCTAATGAATAGCAATGTTATACTTTGTCAAGGAAAGGTAAGTTGATCTTAGTACTTTCATAATGACAGTCTTCTAAAAACATTGTTATTTCCTTTCTCTCCCTTCTCTACCTCAGAAAATCATCTTTAAACCCGAGATCCACCCTAAAGCAACTCAGCCCAGTGTAACCAGCCTGGTGTGGCTCCAACAGAAACATGTGCAGGTTGTCCAGCACAACAACCTGATCTCCACCTTGAATGTCACCCTAAGGGAATAGAGTGACAATGGGATAAGAACACAGCAACAAGAAAACAAATAGACTGAGCTCAAGTTCCTGAGCCATTGATTTTCTCAGAGTATCTAGTCAGTGGTTGCATGAAAGAAGGAAAACTGTGCTTAGTTATTGGGGTTTCCCTGTTCTGTGATTTCCATGGGTTGGTCCCTTGCTTTGTGTCCTGGTAGGGCTTTCCTTTGTTTCAGGGGAAAAAGCCATGGTGAGGTAAACTTAACCCAAGCAAACAATCCTCAGAGGTCTGAGGTGACTGCAGAGGCATCACTGGAACTGTTGGGGTTTCATGAGGCCATGATTTAAAAGTCACAGGAACTCATTGCTCCCTTTTGGACCCCGATGCTCCTCCTCAGGCCACAAACTTCCATGTTCTAGTGGAGAGTCCACGGCTGTGGCTGCTGTTCCTGCACAGCCAGTGCTCTGCCTGAGCTCTCATACCTCCATTCCTTCACAGACCTGTGAGAGAGCTTGTTTTCCTTCAGGAGTCAGTGGAAATCCTGGAGCAGGGACAGAAGTTGACAAATGGCCTCGTACAAAGCAGGTCCATTGTGGCAAGCAGGGCACAGACACAGGCAAAGTAACTCCTCCTCACTGGAACACTCAGTAGGGGAACTTGAGGTGGCCTAAATTCCTGTGGTTCTTTCCTCTTGATATCTTAAAGGAATTCAGTCCTTACTGTGTGAACCTGAAAGAGGTGGCAGAGAAGGAGTAACATCCCCCAGGTTATTGGCACAGCAGTGTGTCAAACCAGCATCTTCCTGCCAACCTGCATCTCCTGAGAAGCTGAGGGGGTTTTGGAGTGTTGCTAAAGGGATTTAAAAGTGAGAGTCACTCATTGACAGCCTTCTCGTCAAACCCTTCATGCTCAGATTAGTTAAACACCTTCAGACTAGCCACAAGAAGGTTGTATTTCTGACCCAGTCCTGCTTGAACATTCCTGAGGTGTGTTCTAGGAGAGTGGACTGAAATCACTCTCGAGATTTTAAGAGTACTAAAGCTCAGGTTAATAGAATTTTCTTAACCTACCTCCACAGTCCAGACCTAAACCAGTATAAACAACAGCTAATATTTACTTGAAACTCCTCTGGAACTGTAATTTGTCAGCCTTCAGCACTTTTATCTTCTAGCTCATATAAAGAAACATTTCCTAGGTAATGGGAAAGCAAGGCATTGAGCTGGGGAAGATGCAACCTGAGACATCAGTTCAAAATAGCTTGGTCTGTACACTTGGAAATGATTGATAATTGTTTGGTTTAGCTGTAATGTGATACTGAAAAACAGATTTGGAAAAGTCTACTCACAATCTAATGATGCTGCTGTGATGAATGTACCCTGAGTACATCTCTTTGGAGAAAGAATAATCCCCTGTTGTCCTGCTAGAGCTGCCCTGCTTTACTCTAATTGAGTAAGACAAACAATCCCATGAGCTATGATGTCAACAAGCCTCTTTGTAATAAGAAAAAGTTTCAGAGTGCTTAGAATCAAAAAAAGTAGGACACTTAATTTAATTGCTGGGAGATAAGTTTGATCAAAGCTGAAGAATGGGGACTGCATCCTCAAATATAAGAAGCTTCATTTGGAAAATGGACTTAATAACAAGCACATTTGTTCATTGTTGGAGACTTGTGATTATTAATATTTGATCCATAGAATGCCTTATATTTAAGGCCCTTCCATTATTTACATTTATTATCCAGTTTTCTCCTGCCATTTCTTTCTGGCTTCACTATTGCTAAGAAATAATGTAAGCAGGATAATCACATTATCTCCCATCAAGGCTGCAATCTGCTTAACTGGAGAAGCCAAACACAATCTCACAGTGCTGCTGCTGACAGAGGATTTAACAAGAGCTGATTCTCCTCAAACAACTCACCCTCCTGACTTCCAAAAGGAGTCTACTAAAAACTGGCAAGTTCCCTCCACTCCAGAGGCATGAAATGCAACTTCTGCTGCCAAAGAGCCAAATGGGCAGGCTGGGCTGAGGGAACCAAAGTCCATTTCTGCCTGATAGGTGAGTCCTGTGCAGAGGGAACCATGGAGTTGTGATGTTTGGAGAAGAGCTCTGAGGGCATCAGGTCCAGCCATCAGCCCAGCATCACCCTCAGGAGCACCATTAAACCTCAGGTGCCACCTCGACATGTCTCTTGAACACCTCCAGGGGTGGGGACTCCACCACTGCCCTGGGCAGCCCCTTCCATGAAAAAATTTTGTTGTGACATCCAACCTGAATTTCCCCTGGTACAACTTGAGGTTGTTTCCTCTCATCCTGTCCCTTGAGCAATGGGAGAAGAGCCTGATCTCCACCTGGTTCCACCTCCTGTCAAGGAGCTGGGGAGAAAAATGTACAGCCAGGCAAGAGGTCACACTCAGGTGCTTTTCACTGAAGAAGAACAGTCCATTTTACTGGTCATCTCACTTAGCTCATGCCTTATTCTGGTTTGTTTGTGGGGGGTTTCTTGTGTTTCCCCCCCCTCTTTCTTTATTATTTAATTATTTTTATTGTGCAAAGAAGCATCCCAACTTAATGACCACCATTCTATGCATTTCAGCATTTTTTAAGGCAGTAAATATGCATTGAAATGTTTGATATTTTTCTTGGATGTTTCAGCCTCATTCAAAATGTAGCAAACATAATTATTAGAGGAAATATTAAGATTTTTCTAAGGGAGGTAATTCACAACTCCATTATATTATGAGTTTGGGCTGAAAGCCATTTATTTCCCATGGGTAGTTGGTGCTCTAAGATCCCTTCTGGATTTTGGGACTTTCTTGACTTTTGCAATAATAATCTTCTTAAAGTGTCCTGCAGAGGAGGAGTCCCCCAAATCTGTCATCTCAGGAAAGAACAAAATAATCCATTCCAACTACAAAAAACACTGTTTGACTGAGAAATGTTAATTTCTGCAATCCATATCAATTCAACTTATTTCATCTCCAGCTTCTTTTATTGCTGTTTATGAGTATTTTTAATAACTGGAGATAAACCAGCAGCTCTAAGTTTGGTTTTGGTTTACAACAGAAAGTTTCAGTCAATGTCATGCCCCGAGGATGGTTCACTTGTATGTCTACTTATGGTTACAGGGGAATTTAATTTCCTGGGGCAGAGAAGGAAACAGCATCTTCTGAGAAAAAAACATCAATCCAGGCTGCATGAAAACTGGAATTATCAATAAACACCTTCCAGGCTCTGTGTAGCAAACAGGGAACAATATAGAGATGATCTGAACTAGGATAAACCTCATTCTCCAAGTTTTATCTGGCTGCTCATACTCAGAAAAAAATTGCTCAACAACTATTTATTTGATCTACTAGAACTGGGAATTAGGAAACACCTTTTCGCCCCATTTTTTCTTTTCTTTTTTTTTTTTTTTTAAATAAAATGTTTGTTTTTGTTGTTTTTTTTTTTAAACTCCAAATAAACAATAACCTCAGTTCTGCCAAGCAAGAGAAAGAAAAAGATCCACACTGTGCACAGCATGTGAATAGCCAGGCCTGAATCATTTTACAGCTTCTGTGATTTATTCACTTTCTAAAAAACTGTGTCTGCTACAGTTAAGATTCCCCAAATAAAGCCTTTTTAAATTTAGAGCTCATGGGGAGAATGAAGTGTGACATATCAGATCAAACTGTCTGGTTCATTGACAGGTTGACTTCTTTGCAAACTCTCTTAAGGAAAACATGTTTATTATGAATGTTAAGGGGAATTAAGAACTAAAGTATGGCAAAAAGTCACTGCAGGACTTATAATCCTGATTAGCCACACTGTCCCCTGAGAGTCCTTACTCATGTACCACTTATTTCAATACCTGAATTCCACTAAATTGGAGTTCTCTTGGCTGGAATTTGTCATCATTATGTTTTACACCAAATTCTTGTAATATATATCCATAAATTTTCCTACTTTAGTGTAGTTCTTTTGTTTTCTTTTGCATTTAAGTACAAACCAGAAGAATTTTCACTTAATCTGAACTAATTACCTCATAAAACCAAAGCCAGCCTGGCACACTGATGAGTGGCAGGGCAAATCAGAGGCATTGGATTTTAGGATTCAGAGGATTCCTCTCCTTCGTTTGCTGCTTTTCCCAGTTCCAGGCCAAGCCAAGAGCAAGGCTGAGCAGGCATTCCCACTGTTCCCAAATAAACCATGTGAACATCACTTTTTAAGTCACTAAACCACTTAAATACAAAGAAAACCAAAATATCAATAACATCCTCATAGGGTGTGCGATGTGATTATTTTTACCTTGTAGGCCAAGCTCTCAATGGTTTCAATGGCAAGATACCAAAGACATAATTTTCACTATTCAGCACCTCTTAACCTAAAGAAATAACAACTATTTCCAGATCTCCAGACAAAAACCAGAAATACTTGCTGTTCCTTACTCAGGAGATTGAAATATCACTTTTGTATTGTAACAAATTAATAAGCCAGAAGTTTAATCATTACTTTAAGCTGCCCTAGATCAAGGCTTCAAGTTGGCTCCAAGGGACCCACAGAAATGAAAAATGTCTCGTGTGTAGGAGGCTAAAGAAGGAATTTGGCATTTTTTTTCATGGGTATCTGAAAAAAGAAAGAATGATTTTTTAAAAAAGCATAATGACCAACAAAATTGTAGTTGTCTTTATGACTGGAACCAGTGAATTCTGGGGACATTCTTACCCTTTTCGTGTTGTTGAATGCTTATGGAGAGCACAGGATTTGCTTCTTTATTAGCCATTCCATTTTCACCAGGCATTTGTAAAACCTCCATCACCAGGAAACATCTGGTTGGAAATAAAACATTTTTTATTGTGAGCTGCATAGTCACATGCACAGTATGAGGATATTCATTTGGGTTTCATCAGATGTTCAAGGGGAAAAAAGGAGAGCATTCTTTGAAGTCTTATTTTTCTGCCACTGTCATGGTCATGTTTTTTCCCCCACATAGTGCCCTACTCAATGGACAGAAAAAAACCCAAAAAAAGAACATAAAAAGCCTGTCTTTACTGTTGTCAGAGAGTCATCACATCATAATTACAAAATCTTACACTAAAACCAGTTTAACAGCTTGAGAAAATCCTTGGTGCAAGGCTGGGACCTTGTTTCTGACTCAGGGAAGCTTTTCCCCTTATTATAGGAAGTTATTGCTGTGCCATAATCATGGATTATCTTTCTGTTGTACAGTCCCAGTTCTTCCATCACCTTGGGCTTCTTAAATGCTGTTCTTGCCCCCTTCCTTGTCTGCCCATAAAGTGTCCTTTGATGTCAACGTTGTTTTCATGGACAGTTTGGAATAAATTATTTGTCTGATAAAATTGTGAAGGATAAGAGTGAGACCTGTGGGAATCTTGGGGAACAAAACAGCCCCAAAATCTTTTCCATGATTACCAGTTTAAGGTTTGTGTCCCCAGTTTTAACTTTTTTGTCTGTTTGTTTTGCACTATTCTACTCTGTCATTAATTGGCAACAAATTAAATTAATCCTCCCCAATTTGAAGCTGGTTTGACCACATGGGAATGGAGGAATGATCTCCCTGCTCTTACCTAGGCTGGCAAGTTTTTCATCTTATTTTCACTCCAGCCTTGCTGAGAGGAGGGAGAGTGAGACAGGCTGGGTGGGCACCTGGTAAACAGGTTAACTCAGCTTGGGTTATATTAACAAGTCCCATTTGTTGCTTTAAAAAACCCAAACCCAAACCAACAACCTTCAGAGAGCTGGAAAAAAAAGAGTCCAGCTACTTGAAAAGGTACATGGCTGTTTGTGTTCAGTATCCCACCACCAGAACAGAACTTCTCAGTTCCCAAACCGAAATATTGACATATTTAAACCCATTTTTATTTTGGCAGGCTGAGATTTGAGGCAAACATTTGATCTCTGAAATTGTGTTACTCAGTCAAGTAACAGTCAACAATTTTTAATGATTCATAAGCTCTGCTCCTTTATGGTGTTTGGAAGCATCTTAAATTATGTCAAATTATTTTAATGTGAAAAGTAGTAGAGATTACTAAACCTGAGCAAGTAAACAAAGTGGAATACTGCAATTATAACATCTGTTAAGGAACAGATATCTCCAGCCACAAAGGCTGGAGCACAGGCTTTATACACCCATCATATTAACTATTGATGAAATAATATTCTGGAGGTAAATAAAAATTACAATCCTTTCCTAAGCAAAATATTTATTCCTAAAAATTCTATAAAATGCCCAGCTCCTTTCCAAGTTAGGAGTCCTGTTTTGCAGAAATGAGGGATGGGGATCACTCTTTGGCCTTTGGCTGGGATTCCCCTGAGGAGCTGTGATCCTGACTTTCCCAGCGTTGGGAAGAGCACATCACTCTCTGGGCATATCCTGGGAGCTCCTGGGTTGAGTATTGCCCCCAAACCCCTTTCACCCCCTACTATGTCCTGTGCAGGGCCAGCAGTTGGACTCAATGCTGGAGAGATGGGCTGATTCTAATGGGATGAAGTTCAACAAGGCCAAGTGCAGGTCCTGCCCTTTGGCCACACCAACTCCCTGCAGTGCTCCAGGCTGGGCACAGAGTGGCTGGAGAGGAGGGAGGCAGAAAGGGACCTGGGGGGACTGAGGGACAGGAAGCTCAACAGGAGCCAACAGTGTGCCCAGGTGGCCAAGAAG
>JAWWEV010000004.1:25513526-25524884 GCA_035583235.1 Hafferia zeledoni | reverse complement strand
CCCTTCTTGTATTAAAGTTCCTTTTCTTAAATTTGATAAAGAGTGGCGTGATTATTCGAGGAGGAGGTCCCCTCCCCATTTTGTGAGTAAACATCTTGGTTCTTTCCCCTCAAACCAAGACACAAATATGTTAACTTTCTATTTTAATTTTCCTCAGTTGTTCTAAAAGATTTAAGGAAAAAATATTGGAGGTCCATGATTGCAACCAGTAACAAGTAACTATGCAAAATTATTCCTCACCAATAATCACACCATAAATGTGTTTACTCCTGGTACATCCATATGAAGACTGTACATGTAAGATGTTTAATTTTAAACTCAGACCAATGATTAAACCTGCTGGTTTCCCCCCCCCCAGACTTTCTCAATTGCTTAAATTAATTTAAAAAAAAAAGTGCATATAATGGCAGGACAATACCTACAAGTAAATTACACCACTTTGATGAAAAGGAGTTGTGATTTATTTATGAATCTTTCAACTTTATCTGGGAGAAAAGAGTCTTCATGACAAGAGATTCTATTTTGTTGCCCTGGACACCAATTATTATTTTTAGAAGTGAAATAAGTGGAAGCACAAATTAATCAGGCCTATGGAGTTGAATATTTTGATTTAATGGTTTAATATTAGGCTAATTCAATATAGAATGGCAAAATTGAGGCTTCCCACCTATAGATTTCCCTGACTTTCTTTTGCCTCCTAACTGATGTGAACGAGAAGAAAACTGCACATTTCACACTCCAATGCACAATGTACTTTCAACCCCTGCCACAGTTCGACAAACAAAAAGCAACAACTGAAAACTTTCTCGTAAAATCTGTGCTGTCAGAGTTGTTGTTTTTTGTTTTTTTTTCTCATAGCTTATAAACACCTCTCAGTTTCCTAAAATCAACTTCACTTTTGCACAATGAGCCACGGCCAAGAAGAGCTACTTGAGGACACTATTAAGACTAAGAATGGAAGGGAATCAATGACACTCCTGCTTGAAAAACACAGCTATAATTCCATATTTTTTCTGCTGATATCTTGTTATTTACTACTGGTGAAACATAAGCAGATCAAGTTTCATCTTATCTGTGTAAAAAAAGGCTGTGAACTATCTGCAAAGCTCTAAAAAAATCCATCATCTCATTTATAAGAAGGGCCAAAGTTCTTTTAACTACTTGTAATGCTGTAACATCTCTGTAAACCACCTTTTCAAATGTACATAAAAATGAGGATTCTTGATGAAATAGTAGACAGAATTTTTTTCCTACCAGTATTCAGAAATTTTATGGAGAACAAGTTAGCAAAAGAAAAAGAAAAACAACCAAAAAACAGGACAGAAATCTTGTCAAACCCCAGTTCTGCTCACACATTATTTGTTCGTGATTGTCTGGCTTTATTAATAGAAAGAAATTCTCCTCCAAGCTCTTCTTAGCAGCTTAATCACTCCTTTAAAACTTGTTTTCCACCTGATCATTTTGACCTTACAATTTTAGATTCTGTGTGCCTCTACTTTATGTCTCCTTTGAAAAGCATTGACAGAGAATGGAATCTACATCATTTTATGAACTGTTTACAAATGAATATAACGAATTAGAAATATGAAAAAAAAGGCTAACAGAGATAAAAACAGAGATAAGCTAAAGAAGGAGCAGAGAAAAATATTATGTGTAAGGATCAAGGGAAGGGAAGGAAACAAGCCTGAGTTTTCCAAGTTGTTTTTGCTACCTTGTCTTTTTGACCTGTACATTCTATAGAATTCAAGATACAGATATTTTCACCAGTTCTATAGGGAGAGACATAGGAGATCACCAGAGGATGAAAATAACTCAGAAGATCTGCTGAAGAAGAGAATAGGACTGTTAATATTGAGGACAGAGAATTAATTTTCTGGCAAGAACATAAATTCCAGACTTTGATCTGCTCTATATGAGTGCAGTGACAAAGCAAACAGACACTGATGCAGCTTTTCAGGCTTCAGAGTTTCTCTGTCACTTTTGTGGGTTAAAATTCATTGGCTGGCTAACAACCAAAACCTTTAAATAAACTAATAAATAAACTATATTGTAAAAGTAGAAATAATTGAATATAAAAGAAGGAAGGTAACACATGCTGTGTATGAGAAAAAAAACAACCCACAACAACCCAATGTTTTCAAGATGGTTCAGGTTCCCCTGAATGAGAGATGAACAAACATAAAAAAGAAATAAGCAGGAGGAAACAGCAAATGTGTGCTCTGAAATGCTATCATGAAACCCATGACTGCAGCAGCCACATATTGTGGGAGCCTGGGAAATTGTATTTGCAATTCTAAATGAACAAAATGCATATGAAGCAATATAGAAGGTTCCTCTTTTCATCATGTTAGGCACTGGGAAATGAAATGAGGGCAAAATAACCATCATTTTAAAAAGATTGAAATAAAATAAAACCTGAAGAAATAGGAGGGGGGAGAAAAAGTGTTCCAGGAGGAAAGATGGCATTCCATCATAAAAAGCCTTTAACAGGAAGAAGGAAAGATAAAATACTCATGAAATGCACAGAGAGAAATTAATAGAAAAGCTAAAAGTATGTGTTTATTAGATGGGTAAAAAGTCCACGTCTGCAAATATTATGAATTTGTGCCTTGGATAACCAGGTGAAAGGAAATATAATTTTTAGTGAGATTCCCAAGTGTGGGAAAGGTCCTCAGCTCCCTTCAAGACTGTGGACAGGTTCACTTTGCAGCTCCTGGAGGAACCCCAGGTCTATAATGCCACAGATTTGGGCCAATGACTCCTTTGGGGTCTGGTCATTTAGGCAGGTCTGAACCCACCTCATTCTCCTTCTAGCTACCAGGGTTCCATAAGTTTATTTAGGAGGGTTTTGAGGGAGGTCACACCAAGGGCTTTACTAAAGCTGAGGGAAACAACCTCCCCTGTTGTCCCCTCAGCCCTCCCTATGTCTGGCCACTCATAGTTCCCCCTTTGCAAACTCATGCTGGCTGCTCCCACCACCTTTTTGTCCTTCATGTGCTTGAAAATGATCACCAGGAGGATTTTCTCCATCCCTTTGTGCTTGGAAACGATTGCCAGGAGGATTTTCCCCATCCCTTTGTGCTTGGAAACCATCACCAGGAGGATTTTTTCCATTCCTTTCCCAGGGGCTGCCCCAACCTTCCTTCTTGTTAGATGATTCATACATATTCAAACTAGCAAACCAAAGACAAATTTGCAGGTGCTGCTAAGATAAGAATGGAATGTGTCTGGAGACCTTGAGCTGGTGCAGAAGCAAGAAATGAAGCTGCAGAAACTCTGCAGAGTAACATTAACAGAGCTCTTTTACAAAGTTAAAATTAATTTCATTAAGACAGTTTAGATCTAGTAATTTTTAGGAAATATGTATTACTTAATAATTAGCTATAGCTGTGTGATGTTAAGATAGTTTACATGGTGTGTGTGGGTTTTAAGATTGTGTGTAATTTTGTGAAAAAATAGTTCTGAATATAGTCCCTCCTGAAACTTGAATATTCTTGTGCAAGTTTAGTTTAAATATTGTTAATGTACAGATAGTTGCACCCTTTTCCCCTTTTCCCCTTCTTCTTCTCCTCTTCCTTTCTCTCCACAACTACTGTAACCCAGGAGGAAGAGGACTGAGAAATAAACTACCAGAAACCCACACAAATCAGATGCATAAATGAGATACAGTCAAGTGATTTATTTAACGATGGGGGTTGAAGCCCCTGTAAAGCTCCTAAAAGGCTCAATTGAGAACTGTGTGTGGAGATCAGGTGTCACGAGACCTTCTTGAAGTCCTTGAAGAGAGGAGGAATATTTGCTCTCCTGAGGGTTCAGGAACCTGTCCCAGACACTGAGACCTTGCAAAGACACTCAAGCCTGGTCTGGCAATGTCACCCAGATCCCACAGGACTCGTGGGTGACACTCTCAGGCTCCCATGTGGGTGTGTTTGGGTTGTTTCGGTGCTTGTCATCCTGAGCCACCTCCACCACTTGTGCCTTCCTTGCTCCAAATGTTTTGTCTTCTCTCAGGAGCATGGCATGTGTAGAAACATGTTTTTAAAGATATGTTTTAAAGAAGTAATTGCTCTGCAACAACTTCTTGCTTTATTACAGACTCATGTCATCAGAGCTCTGTGGGATGTCAATCAATAATTGGCAATTTGAACAATTCAAGGGGCTGTCCTTGCTGAGTCTGAAGAAGGGGAAGCTCATCATTCTCCAGTTCATTCTCAGACTTTCAAAGGCCCACTAGACTGCACCAGATTTGCCATTTCTAACTGGAATTTTAGTGGAAATATTCCCAGACCTGTGATAGCTGAAATATATTGAAAATTATGTGAACAGAAGATGTATTTTCCCAAACAAATCAAGGTAAATCAGTCTAGATATAAAATATCCTTAAGTCTTACATTATGGAACGTGGTTAAAATCAGATGATCTCTTGAGCTTTAAAATTTTGGATTTGATAGTCTCTATGGTGAGTCCTGTCCATATTCATGTGAGTGAAGGAAAACAAAATCTAATACCAGTCTTGTAGAAGTAACTGATTTCTTTTGCTATCCGTTTTTATCAGAAGATGTCAATTTTTCTCTTTGCTTCTTTCTGTCCGTGCAAACCAACACTAAAAGATAGTTCTGTCTGGGTTTGACACAGCGATGGAGGACAAAGGAGAGCAGAGGAGCTGCCAGGCAGTGACTGAATTTAGGGGTTGGAGCTGAGCTAAGCCTGTCCACTCCAAATGAAATGTAAGATTGCACTCCAATGCCTCACTGCAGCTGCAGATAAGATAGTTCATTGAGCTTTTTCCTAGCCCATGTTAATGCCCATTTTTCACTTTCACTAAAGGCCAGGCTGGCCATAATATAACAATTTGGATACAGTCTGGCTGGGGTGGTTTGAATTACTGCTGCACAATGGGGTGTAAATCCAGAGCCCTGAAATATTAATGGCCAGGCTTGAAGTGAGGCTTCTGCAGCTTTGGGAGGGAACTGGGGGTTGTTTAATAACTCAGGGTACAGCATTTCTTCCATTCCAGTTTACTCTTATTTAGTTTCAATTTTAATTTCTTTTAATTTCCTTTCAGTGTTTTAATTAATTTTTATTTAACGTTTTTCATTAGTGTTCTATGTACATAAAAATGCCACTTCATCTCTCAGCACAACAACAGCTCAGAAACAGCTACATATGGTTTGCTTTGTATCTTCTTTCATGAGAGAAAGAGGGCAAAGAGAAAAGGAAAGGAGACAAATTTGATGCTGTTGTAATATATATTTTAAAGCCCTGCAAACAAACTTTACATTTTGGAATACAATGAAAAATTCTGAGAACAGTTCACATATATTTATAGTTCAGGATCTGGTCGTGTTTTTACTTAGATGGTTCTATTCAATCTGTTAAAGATATTGAAGTATCCAAGTACTAAAATGAACTCGATAACATTAATACTTCTTTAAAGCATTTTGAATAACTACTTTGATACTAGGACTGAAATTTAAACATTTTCAGGTAAGTTAACCATCAAGAAGAATTAAATATCATATCTTCATATAGCAAAATTTCATCAAAATTACTTTTGGCTTGAAAAAGACCTACATAATTCAAAATACAAAATTAGGAGACATTTCAATAACAATAATAATAATGATGATGATGATGACAATAATAATAATGATGATGATGTTGATGGCAATAATAATAAACTCAGCACCAAAGACACAGACTAAGATAGAAAAAAATATACAACAGCAGACAATATTCCTGTAATATAAGAAATCCCACTGGGTTTATGCAAGCTTAGTGAACTTTCTAGTAAAATACAAAATATAACAACTCCTAGAAATATGGGGGGGAAAAAATCTCTTCAAAGGTCTTTTTATAAATTGATGTTAAGCTGAGACATGACCTTGAATTCCAGTCTTTGTTTAAAACCAGACTAATTGATCAGCTACTTTTGCACTCAGAGAATCTTCTGGCTCCAGTGAGCCACCACATTTCTTACCTGATCCCAAAAAGGTGTCCCAAGACTACAACAGAGAAGAAATGGCTATTATTTGCAGCAAAGGGATCTTTCTAGAAAAATAAAGAGGGGCCACAGGACAGTTAGGAAGAGTGTGTTCCTTTTCCTTTGTTTCACAACCCACTTGAGAAAGCTGAGGAGACACCAGAATAACACCATCTGCTGTTGAGCATAATAACTGGAATATCTGTACCTTTACCCGGTTAATTGGGATGATTCCCCAAACTTTCTTTGATTAAATCCCTGTTTCAACATCCATTGCTGTATTAGAGCCACTGATCCAATATTTGTTCCCAAACTGTTCTTTGACTCACTTGACCTTTACAAAGATGGGATATTTTGGCCAGGCTTTCCTTTCTAGTTGTGGCTATACCACAGGGTGATATTTCAATTGAATATGACACTTTTACTATGTCTCCTCCTGCCCAGGATTAGAGTTTATGGGCACAGTAGTAATAAAAATTGTATAATAGAGCAAAAACAAAACGGGGCAACTTTGTCAGTGAGATGTAGTAAATTGCTTAGGACAGCTACTCTAAAAGACAAAACTGAGCATATTAAGAAATTCTGTATTATCTATTTCTGGTGCTGTTATATTAAATTTTTTTTTAAGCCATACATATTCATAGCTGGAGTCTCTTCAAACACTTGGTGTTGCCACAAGTTGCAGCCTATTATAGACATAATAGGAAATTCAGCAAGTTACAACTGCTGGTTTCAGCAGGCAGGACTCAAAGGACACATCTCTTCAATGGAGCCTTCCTAGAGCCAATGTCTTGTCTCTTCTTCCAACAATAGAATCATGGAATCAGAATGGTTTGGATTGGAAGGGACCTTAAAGGTCATCCCTTTTCCATGGGTAGGGACACCTCCCACCAGCCCATGTTGCTCCAAGCCTTGTCCAACCTGGCCTTGGACACTCCCAGGGATGGGGCAGCCACAGCTTCTTTGGGCACTCTGTGCCAGGGCCTGCCCACCCTCCCAGCCAGGAATTCCTTCCCAATATCCCACCTAACTCTTCCCTCTGGCAGTGGGAAGCCATTCCCCTTGCCCTGTCCCTCCATCCCTTGTCAACAGTCTCTCTCCATCTTTCTTGTAGCCCCTTCAGGCACTGCAAGGCCACAGTTGGGTCACCCCAAAGCTTCTCTTCTCCAGGCTGAACAATCCCAGCTCTCCCAGCCTTTCCTCCCAGCAGAGCTGCTCCATCCTCTGACCATCCTGGGGCCTCCTCTGGACCTGCTCCAGCAGCTCCAAGTCCCTCCTGTGCTATCCTCAGGGCTGGAGGCAGCTCTGCAGGTGGGATCCCACCAGGTCTCCAGTGCCTGTTTCATGGAGCAGCTGTGGAGATGTTGCAGGTCCAAAAGGGAATTCTTTCCTCCTGGGCCAGACCTCCAGCAAACAGGGCTGATACGGCTCAAGAACCACGTGGAGTTTACAACCTGTCTGACAGATGGGACTCCTGAGGCTGCACAATGGCAATGAGAGATTTGAAATCTCTCTGCTCACTGATGCTCTGGAGCTCCCTAAAATCCTGTGTCCTGCTTCTGGGTGTGTCAGAGCAAGGCTGTGTGAATAAAGGCAATTTGTGGGAGCAAACATGGGCTCCCAACAGGTTTTTAATGAACTTGCACTCCAGGTACATAGTTTTGTTCAGAGTCTCACTAATTCTGAACTCATTTCCACAGAGAGATGGAATTTTCTCCATCTTCACAGGCACCAAGTAAAAACCTTTCCATATCTGAGTCACTGGTGGAAGAGTCTCTTCAGTTATAGGAACAATCACAGAAAATTTATCAGTTATCTGTGCTGATTAAAATCCAGGTGACATTTACAAGAAGAAAATTTAGGTCTCAGTAAAGTTAATACTTATGATGATTATTAAGATACTGGTGCACAGTTTTCTAAAATGAATCAGTCTGAATGAAATTAAAAGTTGTACTTAGAAGTTCATAATACTAATTTTAAAAACAGTAAAAGTGGTGAGAACCACATAAGCCACTGCACATGTCTATGTCTATTAACAGAGAACAAGAACAATTTTTGTAATATTAATTTTGTCTTAATGTACATGATCATTTACTCCAAAATGATTTCAGAATTAAGCAGCAATAACTTCTAGCTGTTGGTTGCTATTGAATGTCTTTTTAGTAGGGAATCGGTGACATTTTAGTAAATAATGGATAAGAAAGCAGAACAAAAGTTCTTCAGTCTTCTAAACAGCAATTCAGGTATTTCTATTATTCGTTTTATCCATTTCTCTATAAACAAGTCAATGGGAATGACCAAGTACAAGATTAAATGGAATTTCTAAGTTGATGTTCAGCTCATCCATTGCTACACCAAATCCACTATTACAGATTATGGAAAACATTTAGTGTTTTTCCCCATCTGAACATATTTCCTTCCAGTTTTCCCTTTAAATAAAATTTTTATCTGTTCTGTGGGCTGCACATTATCTTTCACTAAATAAAAGAAACAGAAGTAAATTATTTGAAAAAAAATATGTTTTCACTGAATTTCAATTAAATCAAGAATAGCTGAGTCATTTTAGTTCTTGTTGCTATGGAAACCCTCAATTTTTGTTGCTAGCCAGTTATTAGAATTATCTTTTTATATTTTAATACTCCAGACTACCCCAAACTTTGCTCAGGAATATTCTTCAGGATAAGTGGGGTTTTGAAATGGAGTGAGGAAATTAGGGAATGTCTGATAGCCACGAGCTCATGGGGACCCCAGGGTATGGCACCCTGTGCCAGAGTGCTTTGCATTGGCAGGAAAAGAAATCTCAAAAAGGGAAATGCAGAATGAAGAGAACTCAAAATATATATTTATACAATTTATATTATACATATAAATAATATATATTTATATTTATTATTTATATATTTTTAATTTTACAGTATTTATTATTTATATATGTATATTAATACCATTTATATTCTATAAAATATATTTATACAATTCTTTCAGAATATATTTATACAATTTACAGAATATTTTTATACAATTTTTTCCCCAATCAATAATTTTTTTTTCCCTTTTAACAGTGCCTTAACAAACTAACATATGACTACAAGGATAGGTTAAAATCAGCAAGTTAGGGTGATGGGAGGGGGATTAAATTAAAACTCAACTAGAACTCAATCCCAAATGGTTTACATTTGTCATAATTATGAGTTGACTTGAATAGAGCAAGGCCTGAGTGTAATGGAAAAAGCAGGATCAACAGGCAGAATAGGACTCTAACCTTTGCAGTTACTGCATTTAAGCTACAGGTGCATCTGTTGATAATTAAAATTTTTTTTCTGCATGGCAATTGTTTGTCTGTGGCTGCAGCAAACCAGAGGAATTGCAGTTTTGTGTTCAGGATAACACCTCACTGCTCTGGGAAAGGCACAGTGACATCTCACCACGGAGAAAAAGGGCTTGGAAGTGCTCCTTCTCCTTCAGAAAGGTTGGTGTGAAGTGAAAAGTGGTCATGTTTGCAAAGTCTCAGCGACAAATCCTGGCCAGTGGCTACGTGTAAACTGCATTATTTATTGCCTCCCCTCAGCAGCTGATACAGGTTGTCATTACTCAGCTCTCTTGGCTTTGGGGCTTCTGCTAAAATGATTTCTCTCAAGCCGGTTCAATTAAGGGAATGAAGAACGGGTAAATCTCTCCGTGAACAATGGGGTTTGCATAACATGATGATGAATCACAGCTTCCCTTTGAACCTGGAGAGTCTTCTCCCTACAGTTTAGCTTGGAATCTAAACCGACTCAATCTGTGCATTCAAAAGCAAACCAGAGTTACAGTTGGTCCATCCAGAAAGGCCCCCCTTTTCTCTCTAAACTCCTTCTCAGAGAACAGTCTGGGAGCAGCTGGATCCAGTCCCAGCTCTAGGCTTGGTCAGTGCTCTCTGTCTAAAATTTTTACTGCTGTAATTGAGCCTTGACAAGACTTTGTCCTGTGGGATTAAGGGTGGCAAATTAAACTTATTTGTATAAATAAAATAAATTGTTTATTTGAATTCCTGATGATAATGATAGTGATTAGACCTAAAGATCTTAATCAGAATTACTCACTCTACTTTACATGTAGCTGTAGCTATGAGCAGAGTGCACTGTTTATTGCAGCAATGAGATTAAAGCAATCAGAATAATTATTGAGACTGAAGTTACTCACCCAAACCAATGTTCATGGGCAAAGCTCTTTCAGCCTCAAGGAGTGACCTTGAGAGGTGTCCCCACTCCAGGGAGGAATCTCCACACCCTCTCAGGAGGGGCTGCCAGGAGATCTCCCTTTAAAAGGTGGGATTGTGCTTTTACAGCCCCAAGTGCCCCATGGCAGTGAGGTGTGCCCAGGCTGTGCCAGCCCAGCAGCTTCAGCTCAGCTCCCAGCACTGGCACCTGCTGGCTCCTTTGGCAAGAGCTCAGGAAAGGTTGGCCATGTCAACATGTTGAACTTTGCCTGGGTGAGCCAGGCTGGGCTCAGCATCCTCAGCCCCAAAGGCAGCAGGACCCTTCCCATCCCACCCAGCCCTTGGGAAACAGGGAACTGGTGGAGCTGTTTTTCCCTCCTCAGCTGAACATCCTGCAGCAACAACTGTTAAACAAACCAATGTCAGACAGTTCTAATTGTTCTTTTCATTTGCACCAGGGAAACTTATCAATATGTTGCCAGAGGAGAGGATGAAATGAGGACCCAATTCCAATTCCAAGGCAATAAAGAAGAGAGAAGGATTTTGTACAAGGCACACTGTCAATGGCAGATCTGGGAATTGCCTTTCTGTTCTTGCTCCAGCTCCATTTCTGTGTTGAATTTCCATGGAAGCATTGTCTTTTTATGGCATAATGATGGAGTAGTATCCCTTTCCTACAAGAAAATGATTTTAATTGCCAAATATTGGCAGCCAAGACATAATTTAAAAGCTTTAACAGCAACAGCACAGAACACAGCATCTCCTGCACTGAGAGTTTTTGGTGCTTTTCAGGAAGGTTTTTGAACCCTTCCAGGGTGTTGTTCATACCCAGGGCAGTGGTGGAGTCCCCATTCCTGGAAGTGTTTAAAAAACTTGTGGCTGTGGCACTTGGGGACACGGTTTAGTGGTGAACACAGTGGTGGTGCTGAGCTGATGGTTTCACTTGAAGAGCTTTTCCAGCCTTAACCTTCCTATGATTCTATGATTCCAAGGTGACAGAAAGTAACCTTGAGATCATCAAGTCCAACCTCCAGGGATGGGGAATCCACCCCCTCTCTGGGCAGCCCATTCCGATGCCTGAGCACTCTCTTTGGAAAGAGGTTTTTTCTCATCTCCAACTTCAATTTCCCCTGGCAGAGCTTGAGCCCATCGTGCCCCCTTGTCCTATTGCTGAGTG
>JAWWEV010000004.1:25502282-25513426 GCA_035583235.1 Hafferia zeledoni | reverse complement strand
GAACACAACACTCAAGGTGTGGCCTCCCCAAGGCAGAGTCCAGGGGAAGGGTCACTGCCCTGGGCCTGCTGGCCACATTATTTTTGATCCAGGCCAGGATCCCATTGGCCTTCTGTCCCAGCAAAGGTTTAGATGACATATCAGGGAAAAAAATATTCACTGAAAGGGTTGTCAAGCATTGGAAGGAGCTCCCAGAACAGTTACAGAGTCACCATCCCTGGAAGTGTTCAAAAAGTGTGACACTTGGAGACATGGTTTGGGCATATGTGGATGTGGCACTTGGGAACATGGTTTGGGGGTGAACATGGTGGTGCTGGGTTGGTTGGAAATGATGACCTTAAAGGTCTTTTCCAACTTTAACAATTCCATGGTTCTATAATCAGAAGTTTTTTCACCTCCACGTCTTTCAACTTGATCCAAAGCACACTCTGCAGCTCTGCCAGTCAGAGCTGGTTCATTGGTTTAGGTCACAGAAGCCAAAAAACCCAGTAGCGAATTGTACCCATCTGTTCTGATATTTTGGCATGCTCTTTGCATGGTCTGCAAAGGAGTGCAGTTGTTCTGTGGGAGTCTCTTGAAATAAGAGTTTCCACATGCATGCAGAAATCCTGGGGAAAATTAAAGTGCCTTGATCTTCAGAGTGAAACTCACCGGGCTGTGAATGATGAAAATGTCAACAGGTACATAACTGGAAAAAAATTAAACACATTTTCCCCTCTCTTGTCCTGGGCTTTCCAAGTTTTTTCCCAGATTAATGTCTAGAAAGTGTATTCTTGTGCTCTGCTGCATGCAAATATGCCACCCTGATTCCTGACCAGAGGCAGAGGAGAATCCTCCTTTGCTAAAATGATGAATATTTTAGCAACTCTAATCAGGAAAGGAATAAGTTATCCACGGAAGTATGAACAAAGAGTGGCTGAAGAGCCCAGACTGGTGCAAGTGATTTAAACTGAGGAATAATTTATGAGTTGAGGGCACAAATGGAAAAGCAACAGGCTGTGAAATGCTCACTGTGGTCCAGCTGCCATGTTCATCCAGGGCTCTGCTCCTGCAGACCTGGCAGGGAATAACCAGCACTAAGGATTCTCCTCCAGCCTGAAATCCTTTCCCTGGCACGCTGGCACCACGAGGCTGCCCCTGCTGACCTGGCAAGAATGGAGCTTTTCATCACACCCATGAAGTGTAATGTCATTAAACCGAATTTAATATATCAATTTCAATTACATGGTAATTTTATATAAGATACAACACAGCTACTTTGAGAAAAGACTGTATTTTTTTTTTCTAAATTAACTGAAATTCACAGAACTGGAATTACATTTATTAGTTCTGAGTTGATATTTTAATTTTTGAAATAACCATTAGAATCCAGGTTGCATTTACCAAGATTTCAATTATATTTTATTTACTATAGAATTGCTTTCTGGTCAGAAAGTGTAATTGCAGTGTAACTGCTCTGGAATTTCTCCTTGCACATTACAGAGCTGAAGGGAATGTTTTCACTGCTTACAAAATTTTGTATGGTGAAAATAAGAGGCAAAAGAAGAAAAGGGATTTAAAACTGAGTAAATAAATTATTTCCACCCCCCTGTGCTCTACTTGTTCTTAAAGAAGAGCATGAACGAACAGAATGTTCATTTGATCAGAACAGTGAAGAGTGTTGGAATTAATGGAATATGAGAACATGAGGGTTTAAAAGGCAAAAAAATAGAGAAACAAGGCACAAAATGGCAGTGCCTGTCTTGGAACTGGATTGGAAAATATTCACCAGAGCAATTAAACTGTTGTGCATCCATTGATTCTGTTTCTTGACACACAGAAATAGTTTGATGCCAAATATATCAAACCAAAAAATTGTTAACTTTCTGTGGCTTCCTTCCCCAGGGCTGGCCATTGCACAAAAAGGTTTATCAGAAGTGGCACAGGACAGAATTATGTCACCAAAATCACAGCTGGGCTGCTTTGATAAAGAGTCCAAGTGGAGCTCAGGTGACTATACCTGGGCCAAACAAAAGGAGCTGAAGTGGAAACTGGAGCAAAGTTCGATCTGCTTTGTCTGGAGCCACACCAAGATATACCTGGAACTGCAGAGTGTTCTGTTCCAAAATGTTTTGATTCTGTGGCTTATCCAAAAGGCAGCAAGATTAGCTACTTTTACAATCTGCAGTGAGATATAATTTCATTTTTCTATGAAATAATGGACTTTATTAGTTGCAAAATGCCTCTTTTCATAGCACAAACACCACCAAAGTGGAAGCTGTGCCCGGAGCCTTCATGCCTATTTGCTCCTTGTGCCATGTTGAGTGACACAACATTTATCAGGAATGTTGTTAGCAAGTCTGCCCCCCAAAGTGTCACATCTGTCACATCTATCTGGCCAGTCTTTCCCTTCCTAACTGGCCATCATCTGCTCTTTAAGTGTCAGCTCCTGAGGCAGCTGTTTCCACAGACCGATTTTCACAGTGGGATGAGCAATGCACATCCAGATTTTTTTTCCCAATAAGATAAATTTTATTTTTTTTTTCCTTTCTCTCCTTCATTTAAATAGTTTATGAGGTGGCCACAGGTTTTCTGAAAACTAGGAACAACTACATATGTATGTATAGAAATTGCCACATAAACAGGCCAGATTCCCAGTGTGTGATGGGATCTGGATCAAAAGAATTTCAGACTTCAGTGGGAAAAGAAAAGCAGTAGTAGAAAAGAGAAGGAGGAACAAGTAATATAGTAAAGTTTGCCTGAAGTTACTTTTACATTATTTCCCAGTATTTTTTCTTGCAGACAATGTAGTATAATAAGGCATTTAAACAATATTTTTATCTTCCTTAAGAGCCCCCTTGGTTTTAGTTCATCATTATTTCTCTTGTCTTTTCCTGTGCTGTCAGCAATTGTGTTTTCTGCCTGCAAGCCAACATTTCATACAGAGCTGCCTGAGAGCTCCTTGGAGCTCAGGGCACAATTTCAGGAGGATTTACCTGCTTCTGGCTTTGCTACCAACACTCATTTCAACTAAACCAACATCTCAGACTCACAGAATCCCCTGAGTTGGAAGGACCACAAGGATCAGCCAGTCCAGCTCTTGAATGCATCAAACCCACAACTGTGGTGTTTTCAACACTATGTTACAACAGGGAACTCTTTCTACCTGTAGGTACAAAAATACCTCAGAAAAGACGTCCCCTACAAAACCTGGGGATAAAATTTCCTTTAAATTTGAGTGGAAAATATTTTCCCTTAACACTGGGTGTGACATCACCTGTCCATGCTCTTTGCTAGTCACAAATCATAAATCATTGCAGAATGACTGACAGGCTCCATCACTAACATGCTGTACCTCATTCTGGGACATAATTATATCAGCAACACCTTTAAAGGGGTTTGTCAGCATTTTTCTTTTTTTCCAGGGTGCATGAAAACTTAATCTGTCAGTTATTCCAAAATGGTATCTGCTTGAACAGGCACAAAAGTTGTCAGGCAGGATTTGATTTGACTTGGCCAGAAGATGTTCTAGTTCTACTGATTCATTTTTCCCAGCAGGGCTTGAGTATCACACAGCAGCTTGTGTGTGTTTTGAAAAGTTCCTCTGCAAACCTGTTCAGTATTTTGCACTTATTTCTAATTATAGGTGAGATAAATGGCTGCTGAATAATGAAGTGTTAAATATATTCAGTGTACATACCAAGTGCTCTAGGGCAGGAAAGAAAAAATTATCAAAAATAATTACCTGCTAGCTCTGCCTCCTGGGAGCAGTGTAAGGGAAATGACATTGGGAGTTTGGAAAGAAATTGTGAGAAATCCAGGAGTCTTTCCAGCAACAGTCATTGATACTTCCCATATTCCTTCAATGTTTGCACATCAAGCTGTTACTCATTTTGGATCTCTCCCTTGGTAATTATTTTCTGTCACATTGAGGAATTTATATTAATATAATACGTACTGTAGGTGGTTCTTGTTCTGGAAACTGGTATTTTAATTTTAACTGTGATTAAAAACTTCAACTATTTCTAGACTGGTTCAGTTTTTTTTCTAAGTGAGGCGAGAGCTACAGAGGAGAGGATGGATTAAATCAGGTAGCAGAGATTCCTTTATTGCTCAAAATCAAATTAATCAATGAGACTCATGATTTGACAGGTGGAAACAGCCCTGGTGGTGGTAAATAATAATTGCTACATAGTGATAGTTCAGGGGAAGTGCCACTTCTGGCATGAGGAGTCATCAAAGGGATCATATGTTGGACATTTTGCTGCCATTTGATTCTGCAGCCCCACAGTCGATGGAAAGCACTGCTGTAGTTGGCTGTTGGCTCAGGATAAGATCCATCTGGAGCACTCTGGCTAACTCTGGTTTGGACCTGGGACATGCTCCAAATTCAACTGAGCCATAAAGACTTCTCAGCACACTTGGAAGAGCTCCCTCTCCCACCTTCCTCCCTGAGTTTGCCTCTTGTACATCTCTGCACAGGGTTTCTTTCTGTATAGTTTGGCCTGCCAATGTATTTTCTTTCCCCCCAGTTGTCACACTATAGCAATGAAAATATTTCTGATTTTTTTTGTATATTGTATCTATTTCAGTGACAGCTCTGCTACTCTGTATCTCAGTAAAGTCTTCCCAAGCTTTAATGCTGTAATCACCTTTCTTGGTCCTCATCTCCTCATGTATTTAGTATAATCTGGCAGAAATTAGATGCTTAAGTGCCCAGTATTGTGCAAGCAGACATTACAGCACCTCAGTGCCTGTCCCCTGATGTGCAAGCTGCCAGAATTTCCCAAATTCCCTCCAAATGCAGCCTCCAGGATGAGCAGAGCATCTGTCCAGAGCCAGGCAGTGACCAACTGTGTGTTGGGGAAAAGTCTCAGGTTCCTCCTTTCCTACACCCTTTTCCTTTTGATATGCCCTGCTGAGAAGGCTGGAAGCAGATTTTCCAGAGCCATTACAAGCCAACAATAGGTGTAAGAGCCACAATAACTGCACATATTGAAGAGAGAGAGAACAAACTGAGGTCCTCTGTGGCTGCTGTGTTTAAAACCCACCCCAGTCTAGAACTCAGACACCTCCTTTACTCTCCAGTCTTTCCTGAAGAGAAAGCAGAGGTGCAGTTGATGGTAAACTCATGCAAACACTATTTTTCACTTCTAAACTGCTCCCTGGAATGAACATCTTCCCCAAATTCCCAAAGGACAGGGTTAGCAACACATTTTTACATCCCTCTTGCACCACTGAGATGCTGCTCTGGGAGGGGTGCTCAGTCTCTTTATGATACCCAGCTATTCTTTCTGGTGATATTTCTAATCCAGTCAAAAGAACACCCAAGTTCAACTTCCCAGTTCAATTTTACTCCAAATCTGATCAAAGCCACCCCCAAGGCCTTTAGGCACCAACCTTCACCTCTCTCCAGGGGGCAGCAGAAGTGATCTGCATCCCTCCTAATGAGCTGGTCAAGGAGCAAAAACAAATCCAAACCTCATAAGATTTTGATGAAGGACACAAGACTTGCCTGCACAATTATGTGAATAATTTTTGTTTCTTGCTGGTGCGTATGGGATCACTTCCTTCCTCCAACAGTAACTGAATTAATGCAAAATATCCCAGGATCATAGGATTGTTTGGTTTGGAAGGGACCTTAAAGATCAAGAGTCTAGAATGGAAACCATGAGTCAGGATCTCCTCTGACTTTCCCTTTGTCCTCTGAATAATTTCTGTACTTCTCTTTCTGGTTTTTCATTGGCCCAGTTTTCTTTCAGGAATGTTTCTAAAGGAAAAAAAATATTTTTTCCTATGTAACTTATTTTTTCCATGAAGATGCAGCCTCAGACATCCCAATTCTGCTCCAAGTCCTATTATTTTAAACTGGCAGCACAATGGACATGTTGATTCCAACTTCCTGCTGCAGCTTCTAAAGCAGAATTCAGGAAAAGGATTCACTTTTTAAAATCATAAGTCTTTAATATTTCCTTTCAAAGGAGTAGCTGTGCACTTCTGTGACATGGTTTAGTGGGTCAGTCAAAGGTTGGCCTTGATGATCTCAGAGGTCTTTCCCAACTTTAATGCTTCTGTGATTCAATGATTTTAACCTGTGTTATTTTCACAAGTGTTAATTTTCTTTACACTTCTTTACACTTATATTCACATACAAGGCAACAGGCAATTATCTTTATTCCATTTGGAGGGCCTAACCCAAGCAGCCAGAATATGAGATATGTGAATATAAGGAAAGGTAAAACAGCTTTCCAGACAGAATGAAACCTTCACAGAGATTCCAACTACTCAGGTCTTCCTGCAGGTTTCCTCCCTGGCTGCAGTCACCCAACTGAGGAGGTTTGTGAAACTTTGGCTGCACATTGAGAGCCCAGCTGAATCCAAACCCTGAGGAATCACGAGGGATCTCATTGCAATGCTTGTTACAGCTGGACCAAACATGTCTGAGCTACTGAAACATCAAATCAAGTCCCTGTGGATCTCAGGGAAAAAAAAGTAGCATCCAATGAAGCTCCTAAGGAGGAACTGCACAAAGCAGCATCATGTTCTGCTTCAGAATAGCTTTTGGGCTTCATTTAAAAAATCATGTATTTTTTGTTTGTCAGAAAATTTCCATCTCCCAAAAGGGGCAAATTACATGATGAAAAAAGAGCAGGTAACGACTGGACTTTGTGTCCCAGAAATCAGGTACAAGGAGCCAAGGAAAAGTCTTCCTAACTTGAGTTTGCCTCATGGGAGGCAATAGACTCATAGACATCACTTCAGTTCCTAATCCTGGTGTTCTATTTCAAAGTTCTTACTCAGTTTTATCAGTTTCCTAAAACAAGAGCCCAAACCCTGAACTCTCATTTTCCTCCTCAGCCCCTCCTCCTGCGGCTTCCCCTCCAGTCCCTTTCCCACCTCTGTGTCCCTCCTTTGGACACTCTTCAAGAGCTTTAGGTCTTCCTTCCATTGTGTCAACCCAAAGTGCCCCAATAGCACAGGTGAGGCTGCCCCAGTGTAGAACTGGTTGGTGATGCTGGGCCTGATGCCCCCCAGGACACGTGGGAAGATCTGCAAAAAGAGCAGTTTATATATCCTCTACTTCTTTTCACAGATTTCAAACTCCAGAAATGCTTTGTTGATATGAACAGCCAAATATTGGCCGTGTGGTATTTGCATTAGGCAAACTTCCAAAGAGCTCTGTAACCTAAACCTGAGCTCATCTGAACATGCAGGAGGAGATCACACCCCCTTGAAATCGATGGGGATTCTGCCACTTGCTACAAGGGAATCAATCCCACAAAAGGATTTCATGCCTTTGATTGTGGATGCTGAGCTTGTTGAGCATTTCTGGCTTTGGTAATTTTGTCTGAAGATCCCCCAAAAGTTTTATGAATTATTTTCATTATGATTCTTCATACTAGGAAAATAAAAAAAAAAGAAAAACCTGTAATAATCCTTAAAGTATTTGAGCTATAAAATCAACCCAATTCTGTAGAATTGTAGCACAGCTTTATAAAATGGATTATGAATCTGTCTTATAGGACAGGTTCTTAATCCTACAATAATCACCTCAAGGTGATTCTTCCCCTCTCCTCTGCTCTTGTGAGTCCCCACTTGGAATATTTTGTCCAGGTCTGGGGCCCTGAACACAAGAAAGGTGTTGACCTGTTGGTCCAGAGGAGGTCACAGAGATGCTCCAGGGGCTGGAGCCCCTTCTGGTCTGGAGGCAGGCTGGGGGAGCTGGGGGTGTTCACCTGGGGAAGAGAAGGCTCCAGGGAGACCTGAGAGCCCCTTCCAGTGCCTAAAGGGGCTCCAGGAGAGCTGGAGAGGGACTTGGGACAAGGGATGGAGGGACAGGACAAGGAGAATGGCTTCCCACTGCCAGAGGGCAGGGTTAGATGGGATAGTGGGAAGGAATCCTTCCCTGGGAGGCTGGGCAGGGCCTGGCACAGGTGCCCAGAGAAGCTGTGGCTGCCCCATCCCTGGAAGCGTCCAAGGCCAGGTTGGACAGGGCTTGGAGCAACCTGGGCTGGTGGGAGGTGTCCCTACCTATGACAGAGGGTGGCACTGGATGGGCTTTAGTGTCCCTTCCAACCCAAACCATTCTGGGATTCTATAATTCCATCATATATCTGATTTTCTTTCCTTGCAATAGGCTTTAGAGGAGCTGCCCTGAGCCCTGACCCTGATTACCAAGTCAACCTCTCCCCTTTGCCAATGTAGTCAGTGAAGAAATAACCATTCCATGTGCCAGACAAGGGAGATGTTCTGTGAAGCTGTTCTGTGGCAGGAGCAGGGCTGGCACCTTCTCCTTGAGACTTCTCCCAGCCACTGCTGGTATCAGCCACTTCAGGGCCACTTTAGAACTCAACTTAAATCGTCCTCTTGGGCATTTTAAATGAGGACTAAACTTGAGGCAAAGGCAGCCCTGATGCCCAGTTACAGTGGGAATCAATCCCATGGCACCACTGGACAGGCACATGAGGCCAGGACAGCACATGCCACAGCCCTTTGAGCTGCTTCACTGGGAAATCATCTGGAACTTTCCTCCTCCTACCAAACCTACCTTGGGAATGAAAAGCATTCCTGCAGTTGTTGGAGTACACTAGAACTTTCCAGCCTGGGTTTCGTTCCTTTATTAACAGCATGTCATTAATTACCAGGGTCACGTTTCTGCCATACAGGTTTCCCAGGCAGAAGGCAATCCATGGGGAATTTGAGGTGAAGGGATGCAAATGATGGCTGATGTTCTGGTTTGTCTGTTGTAGTGTACACAGGGCCATTACAGCTCCTGGTGCTGCAGCACAACCCTTACAATTTGCATTCATTTACATCTCACTACAAACCCTCTGTTCCAGGCAAGGGCAACAGAGTTCCCTGGGGAGGAAGTCCAGCAGGAGAATGTTTCTTCCTAAGCTGATGGCAAATCCTGGATGTCTCCCACTGCATCACCACTGAATGCAAAGTGAGTTTAAAACACAAACAATGTAGTTAAAGCCTTGTTTTCAAACTACCAATACTGTGCAGCACAGTGAAATCAGTACTGGCATTAAAAATTCACACAGATATGTAAGGAAGAGGTGTCAGGAGTCACTCGGCATTAAGAAATTACTTTTGCCTGAGAGAAGCCCTATCAGATGGGTGTGAGAATCCTGTCAGATGGAAATCATGACTCAAATGCATACGTACAATTTCCCCTGGTTACTGTCTCTGTTTTCAGCCCAGTCTATCAGAATTTGCCAAGTGCAGCTTTTATGTTCCCTTATCCTATTTTTAGTTTAAATCGTGGCCCAGACTACAGGATTATTTTTACTCCATTCTGGTTTTATATTTCCCACAAAATCTTTCAGTTTATTTCCAGGACAGAAAACAAGATTGAGAAATGCAGGTTCTTCCCAGCAATTCTGGGACTCGCAGTTATTGAGAAGTATTGAGGTCACTATCATAAACTGTATATCAAATGGAAGAGCAAAGTCTTCCATTTATCTCAGAGTAGAAACATTTTGAGGCAAAATACTTTTTTTCTTTTCCTTTTTTTTTTTCCTAGTTATTTGAAAGTTCCTGAGGTTCATCATTTTGAAGAGAAGGCTGAGTTCAGTGCCATCAGTGAATTGACCAGTGCAATAGCAAGCTGAGAGAAAGGTAAATGAAAATGTGTGCAACTGATTTATATGTCACTACATCAACATATTAATATAATTTTCAATCACATGGATTTGCCTTGATTTTCAAGGAGGAAATTAAGAAGCAGGAATAGCTGAAGTCAGATAGTTTGATTCTGGTATGTCTCATGTTATATAGAGAGATAGAGCAAGGAAAGGTTTTATGAGGTTCTATAAACAATTCTTTGCCTTCTAGAGAACAAGTGATTTATCTTTGATATGATGAGGGGCAGCTCCATCTCTGCTCTGTATGAGCAGGGACAGGACCCAGGGAATGACTGGAGCTGTGCCAGGGCAAGGTCAGGTTGGATGTCAGGAAAAGGCTCTGCCCCCAGAGGGTGGTGGGCACTGACCAGGCTCCCCAGGGCAGTGGTCATGGCCCCAAGGCTGCCAGAGCTCCAGGAGCATTTGGACAACACTCAGAGGGACAGGGTGGGATTGTTGGGGTGTCTGTGCAGGGCCAGGGGTTGGACTGGATGGTCCTTGTAGGGCATTCTATGATCTTGTATTCATTATTCCCCCAATTAGCAGAATCATTTCAGATCTAAGCAATAGAACTGTACACTGGCATTTTGTAGCAACAACTTCTAAATTGACTTTTAAGCTCTGCTGAACTTGCTGAAAGCAGTGGCAATGACTTAAGGATCTGTTAAGCACGTTATGAATTTTCCTGCATTGGATGTACACCTGTGCTTGGCTCCAAAATAGGAGGAGAGAGATCTCCCAGGGAGAAGTAGCTGCTCTGAGAACTGCAAACAATCTCCTGCTTTTAAACTCCCTCCAGACTGGTAAGTGATTGACTGCTTTACTTTATCATGTCTTATTAATATAATTTATTAATGTAGCAATTCAGTTCGAGTTGGCACTGTGTGTTGCCGAAAGGAGTAAAACAAAAAGAACATTGTGATAAAATATTATCATCATGCCATGGCTGCAAATCTGACTGACAGCAGTGGAGTTCACCCTGATGAACTGGTGTGTCAGGTTGACGGGGTTACTGCATCTTTAGGCCACTGAAAAGGAAAGCAGGAAAGGCTTTAGAAATGTTAAACTGGGCTGCAGGACTGGGCTGCCTGTGGCAAACCTGCAGTATTGAAGTGCCCAGGTTGTTGAACAAGTCAGGGACTAGAAATGTCTGGGTTGCATGGAATCACAGAATCCCCAGAAAGGTTTGGGTGTAAAGGAACTTAACGACCATTTACTCCCTACCAAGGACAGATGTTAGGATGGATACATTTTCAGGCTAGCAAACCAAAGACAAGTTTGCAGGTGGCAGCTCCTAAGATAAGAATGGAATTTGTCTAGAGAGCTTGAGCTGGTACAGAAGAGAGAAATGAAGCTGCAGAAACTCTGCGGAGTAACCATTAATAGAGCTCTTTTATAAAGTTAATATAAGTTTCATTAAGACAGTTTAAATCTAGCAATTTTTACGAAATATGTAATTAGGCATTGGAATGGGCTGCCCAGAGAGGGGGTGGATTCCCCATCCCTGGAGGTTTTTAAACTGAGATTGGCCGTGGC
>JAWWEV010000004.1:25486391-25496603 GCA_035583235.1 Hafferia zeledoni | reverse complement strand
GGTGGGCACTGACCAGGCTCCCCAGGGCAGTGGGCACAGCCCCAAGGCTGCCAGAGCTCCAGGAGTGTTTGGATGAATCTCTGGGGCACAGGGTGGGATTTTTTGGGTGTCTGTGCAGGGCCAGGGGTTGGGCTGGATGGTCCTTGGGGGTCCCTTCCAGCTCAGGATACTTTGTGAGTCTATGATTCTGTGACTCCAATGGTAAAACTGTTTACTTTTATAACATGCTGAGGAAAAATAGAGTTAAAACAGTTGGACTATATCACTCAAACCCAAGAGATTGTAGGGGGCTGGAAGTAACCTGCTCATCATCAGTGGTTTAAATGTGTGACATTTGAATACTTAACATATTTTACATTTCCTCTTGATACAGCTATGCACTCGTCATTCTGTTTTTCATTACTTCCCTGTTTAAATAACCTATTAAATTTTCTAATGACTTTTGTTTGGCTCTTAATAAACAGAAATTCTACCCACTAAAGAGGGAATTTTTAGCAAAATATTTTATGTAGCATATGTTTAAAAAGGTAGCAAGAGGACACATGCAAGTCTTGTATGTTTTAAAATCTCCATGACAGAGACTTCCAGGTTGTCATAAACAATCCTTACTGGAAAGGTTTATGATAACTACAGAACATGGGTTTGAGAGTGCACCAAACCTGGGCTGGAGTCTTTGGGGAACCTCAAGGGCTGAGAAAAAGCAGAAGGAGAACAAGTTATGTCACATCTCATGTTCTATTTTGACTTCACTATTCTGGAAAGAGTATCTCTGTCTCCATGGCTGTTTCCAAGGGAGTTTTTTCAGGATTTCTGTACTTTCCTTCATCATCAGCTGAAGACGTCTGGGATTGAAAGAGTCTGCAAAGGTATGTTGCCTCATCAAGTCAGAGAGAGATTGTCTCTAATATTTTTAGGACTGATTTCACCATATAAAAGCATTTCCCTGCTCTGATTTTGGGGGAGTGGCACTTACCTCATTTGTCTTTTGCAGACACCAAGGGCTGAGCAAACCCCTGCAAAAATCCACCCGCCTGCTGAAGTGTCAGTTCTTATATAGAATCACAGGACCATTAAGGTTGGAAAAGACCTCCATGGTCACTAAGCCCAACCTTTGACCAAATCCCACTAAACCACATCAAGAAGTGCCACATCCAATTGGTTTTTTTTGAACCCTTCCAGGGATAGTGACCCCATTCCAATGCCTGACCTCTGTTTCAGTGATGAAATTCTTCCTGATATCCAACCTGAATCTCCCCTGGCACAGCCTGAGCCCCTAATGAAACACAGTTTTTAAATCATACTAAATTTTTTTTTTTTGAGATCATGCTAAATGCAATACAGCTTTTGAAATTTAAGCTGAAAAAGGCTTTTAAATCGAAATTGGAGTTGCAAAGTAGCGATAAATGAGAAACCTGAAAACTAATAGGAGAACTTCATACTATTTGTAGAAACTTGAGCATGAGAGTTCCTATCTCTGCTTAACAGACCTCGGTAGTGTCTTATTTCCTACATCCAAAGTCATGGGGAGCTGTTCTCACTTAAGGCTGATCACTGTAAATGGTGTCAGGAGCTGCTACAGGGTACAAGTTACAGGAGGTTCTACTGATGCTCCAGCTCCAAAGCATGAGCAAAAACCCTAAATGCAAAACTGCTCCTATTTCACGTGTCCAGTCTTATCCCAAGAGCACAATGCCAGTGGAAGCTCAGGAACATCTGCTGATTAACAGTGAAATCAAAGAGATCACAGGCACAGTGCTTGGGAAATGCCCACTGACTGCTAAATGTATCCTGAACTTCAGCTGAGATGAAAGCTGGAAGCAAATCCTCATTGCCAGGTATCTTGACAGGGTTGGGAGCATTCCATGTGGAATTCTAGAAACACATACTGATGAATACTTGATTTTTCATCCCCTGCATTGGCATCTGAGTTCTGTTCCATGCTGGGGGCTTTATACTCATGTTTCCATAACAACAGGAAATGAAGCACAACTGAACTGTTTGGGTGAGGGTATGTGGAAGGAGAGTGTTGCTCCTTTAAGGGTAACTGGTCAAGGACCTATTTCAAGGCAAAAAAAAAAAAAAAAGGAATTAAGAAAATCAGGAAGCCATAATCAGGAATACACAGGGATGCAAACCTGCCTGACAACTAAGGGAGTTTTTGATGAGAATCAGTAGATGAGGGTCTCTAAGGGTGTTTATTCCACTGAGGTTATGTGGTCTGGGACTTGGGAAAAGGAGAAATTAAAGGGAAAAGGTAGAAACCAGAAACAAAGTACACAGAGGCACAGACCTGACAAAACAATGGCAAGAAACAAAGCTACACACCCACACATTGCTGGACTGTGGGGAGAATACTAGCAACATTTACAGGAAAATCAGCCTGAATATTGGGAAGGAATTCTTGGCTGGGAGGGTGGGCAGGCCCTGGCACAGGGTGCCCAGAGAAGCTGTGGCTGCCCCATCCCTGGGAGTGTCCAAGGACAGGTTGGACAGGGCTTGGAGCAACCTGGTCTGGTGGGAGGTGTCCCTGCCCAGGGCAGGGGGTGGGACTGGGTGGGCTTTAAGGTCCCTTCCAGCCCAAACTCTCCCAGAATGGGAGTGTAGGTTGTGCCTGTGTATTGACCAGAAAATTTCAAGCTTATCCAGCTGGCACATGGGGGAATCTGCCACGTGGGATTTGTCCACCAGTTCACTTTCACAGAACATATCTAAGGATTTGTAGATATCTATAGGTGTGAAGGAAAAAAAAAAAAAAGCAACAAACCAAAACAGTCTCTTAATTTTAAATCTGTATTAATACCTGTGGCAGTACATGTAACACAAATCCTGTGTTTGGGATTCTGAATGCTGAAGATGGGCAGGGGGAAGGGCAGGAGAAAAATAAAGGCACTTTAATCCTACTTTTCTCAAGCCTGTGCGTGGATCAACCACGACCTCATGAAATGTTGCCTTTCAAAAGTATTCCAAAGGTATGAGATGTAGGGGGAAGTGTACAAAAGGAACAGGGATATTAATCCTGTTAACAGGATGTTAATCCTTCCATGTGCTGTGAAAACACAATTACTACATTACAATAGAAATAATTACTGAAGGTTCCAGCATAACTAAGGCAACATTTTATGGTTATTTTTTTTTTCCTGCAAAGAGCTGGAAGGTCCCCGTTGAATCCCAAGTGTTATCCATCTTAAGGTGAGTATTGTGAGAACATGACATGCAGGTACCCACTGAAGTAATGAGATTTTGAAATGTCCTTCAGACATCCTTAGTGGGGGAAGCTGATTTCCCTGTGAGACTGTTAAACCTCAGAACATTCAGTTCAGCCCTCAAAGAAGGGAGACAGAATTACTCACTACATCCAAAACATCTGAGTTTCTCAGCATCTTATATAATGCAGTCATGGAGGGAAAACAATTCTTGTGGCATTTACTGCTGTGTTTGAAAATCTCCTTTCTCTTATTTTCCTGATCATTTATTTAGTTTTTCTATAATATGAAAGATACAGTCAATAGACAATAGTGTTCCCTGGAACTCTGCAATCTCATCCCCCAACCCTACCCTGTGTGCACTTGAAAACTAGAATGTTGATACAAAAGCTTATTCTAAAAGCAGAACAAGCTCTTTTCTCCTTCACTCACATTTTCCTCTCCAGTGTTGTGCAGATAATACAGCAAATAGTTGTGTGCTCAGTTCAGGTATCAGACCTGCATCCTGAATGATTTATTGCAAGCTTAGACTCAAATAAAATCCTGTTCAGAGGAAAGAATTTCTGATGTTTGAAGCCCTCTGCTCCTGATTTTTTCAGAGGGCCAATATCTGGATAACTTCATATTGATCTCCTTGTTAGAAACAAAAGGACGTGTTTAACACAGTGGATGAAAGGAACCCTCAACCTATAACCAAAGTGGAAAAGGTCTTAGAAAGAAAAGGTCTTGACATTCTTTCATTGTGGATAAAATGTCCTGTTTATTGATCATCACCTATTTCATTCAGGACTGTTTGTTTTCAGAGTTTGGAGCAGAGGTTTGGCACAGGAATTCCATCTCAACTCCTTCTGATCATTGGTGCCCCACAGCAAGTGACACAACTGGACATTTTACAGCAGTGCCTTCCATTCAATAGCTCAAAAAATCATATTAAATGAGTGTATTGGGCTGCTTAATAAGCAGGCACTTTTTCTGCTTAAATGATGAGAAAACAATGGTGCCTTTCCTTTCAAAGAAATTCAAAGGAAAGGACAAAATTTCTCCTCTCCAAACACATGAGCAGACCAAGCACTGAGGAAAAATCAGATTGAAATGGAAAAGGCACTGTGGGCAAGAATGACTTTCAGATAGAAATTGGGAGCTGGACTGTAGGAACCCATAAGAACTGTCTTAAGGGTCTGGACTTTGAAGTCTATTTGTATTAATTATTATAACAGCACCATTAACACTAAATCTCTCCTACCAAGCAAAACTACAGCTAATATTGCTTTATATTTTGTCGGGTATTTAAGAAACAGTAACAACTGGGAGAGTTTGAGGCTGGCAAGAGTTACCCTTCTAAGTAGTTTATGTTCCTATTAATCCACCTGACTGTTGAACATAATAAATCTGAGTCTTTTTTTGCAGGAGATAAAGCGGTTCTCTCTCTTCTGCCCATTCTGTAAATTCCCCAACGAGCACTGAAGAGCTGCAAATTGTTATTCCTTATCTGAAATGAAGCCAATTTCAGCCTCTGTTACTTCCCTGTTGCTGCAGCAACAGAGGAAATGATGAGTGCTCAATACACTGTCCTTGTCTAGAGCTTCATTCTAGAGGCCAGTACAGATCTTATTTGTCTTTCCTCTCCTGTAAGTGGTAATTAAACAATGTATTTGATTTAAGATACTGTGTTTCTCTGGGACGTCAGTCTTAAGAGGCTGGACCTCTGCTTTGATTTAATATGCTGATCTTTTCCTTATGTGTATTTCCAAAACCTGTATCATCCTTTACTTCATTTACAGTTGGCACAAAGAAGTTGTCCATCTTTGCACCACAGATTTTTCTTTCTCTGAGTTATGTTTTCTGTACTCATCTGTCTCACAGTAATGTCTTTGAGCAAATTACCTTTTGAGTTCAGAACCACATGACAGAAAAAATGGACAACACTACAAAATAAGCTCAGGAAGACCTACTTGAAGAAGAGTAATTTCAATTATTGTATATCTGTCGGTCTTCCATGGGTTTTTAAAAGCTCTTGAGAATGAAAATATTTGTTTGGTAAAAGGTTTATGGAAACCTTCTGAAAATATTCATGCTAGGAGGAATGAGCAACCTGGTGTAGTGGAAGGTGTCCCTGCCCATGGTGGGGGATTGGAACAAGATGATTTTTAAGATCGAAGCCAAGCCTTTCTGTGATTCTATGGATACCCAGATAACTCAGGCAGATAAATTAAATGCATTTTTGCAGTGTCATTCACCAACAAGCCTGAGTGTCATAGCAGAAACAGTTAAGAACAGAGGGAATCCATTGCACGATTTTTGCTGTACCTGAAGTGGTCAGTTCAAAATCCTGATCTAAAAATCTCTCTTAGGATTAGAAGGACAGAGGAAGTTCTGGAGCAGAGCCTGTGAACTGAGAACTGCCCATCAGGTTTGGGGAATACTCTTGTGCTGTGGTCACACAGCTTTCCTCTTGCAGGAGAAAACAATAATTTTTTGCTGCTGAATTGAACTTTTCCCTTCAGGAGCTTGGCTTGGAAAGGATTTGTGGTGAGAACCAGGGAGTGACCAGCACAGCCTGTGGAGTTCTCTCCTCCCTGTGCCAGTGCACACACAGGCACATTTTCTCTTCTCTGGAAGGGTCTTAAAAGGTATTTTAATTAAAGCAACAGAGTTCATGTAAATGATTAAATTTCTCCTCTTACAGCAGACAGTTAAAGCTAATTAACCATCCTTTCCAGAATCATTCCACCATCAGCAGGAAGAAGCAAGGTCACAACCACTGAAAGGCTGAGGGACCTTTTCCACAGCACAGCTGTTCTCCAGGAACACAAACTGCTCTAATTCTTGTGAAGTAAATGAAGCCTTTTGAGGCCACTGGGGTTTGTACAACCCACAGCTCATGCCAGCTTAACCAAGGCTATGGAAATGCCCTGTGTGCCACTCAGAGAGGGCAGAGCAGGTTGTGCAGCAGCGATGAAAAGCCTTCAGCATCTTGGCTTTGCTGTTTGGGCAGCGAGGCAGCTGATGAAAGGAGAACCTTCCCAGCTCCATGAATGTGTCTGTACTGGTGTGGTGGCTGAGAGCACAGAATTTAGAGCCCTCGCTTGGCAAAACTCCTACTCACTGAGCTGTGGAAAACCTCTCGTGTTTGCTGTCAGGGCAGGACCTCTGACACCAAGCCCAGCCATTCCCACTCCTCTCAACTGTACCCATTTCATTGCAATACACTCCCTCTATTACTTAGTAGCCACTTGTAACAGGTTTTAACCAGCCCTGACCCTGCAGTTTGTAGCTTTTTACCAAAGTAACATTTTTCTGGGATAGTTTCATAATGTAGATCCCAACTGGTGTGCCCAAATGCCTGAAAGAATTTTAGAAATAGAATACAGTTGGAAAAAAAACCAACCCAAACCAAACCAAAACAGCACTTCTTTTGTGCTTTTTAATGAACCTCAAGCATCTGACTTGAGTGATAAAAGTATTATGGAATTAGAATGACAAGATTTTCACTCATTTGCATCTGTATTGTTTTCAGCTGCATGTTTGCAAGTCCCAGTTGGGGAACGTTGCCAATACTGCAGTAGCCTGAGGAACACTTTGGGTTCCAACTCAGTGTGCAAAAATCCACGGAGCCTTTTTGTATTTCAAATTGCCTCTTGCAAAATCCACTGACACAGCCACTGAAGAAATTCAGAAAGATTTGAAACCCCATCAGCAAGTCTTCTTACAGGGGCATGTTATGGCACATCATCCCACAGCCCCTCACACTGGGAAGAGAGTGCTGGAATACAAAAGGAGAAGTGTTTGATGCCCATTGTTCACTGTTAATTCTCATCATGTATCACAACTACATAAACACCTGTGCTAAAAATCTTTGTGTTGGTAATGCCTGAGAGTATGTAGAGAGTTTAATTGCACTCAAAACATCTAATTCCCTACAGCTGGAAATACTGTATGGGGTTTTATTTGTCCCTTTTCTTTTCAAGACTGATAACATTCCTTTCTGCTCAGGGCAAACACACAGATTTTTTGATACCAAGTACATGTATCAGACATTTGAATAATTTAATTGACACATCTCTAAATAAGTCAGCTGCTAAACTGGCTGAAGGCATAAAAACATCTCCATTATCTGAATCCATTTCTACTTTTCATCCGTGTTTCAAGAGTTTTGCTACCATTGCTGTCATGAATGGCTTTATTGGATGTAGCTGCTTGAATTCCCAGATAATTTCATCAGAGCTGGATCACATTCTTCAAGTGCCACCTCAGCAAACCCTGCCCAGCTTGCTGGGTGGTTCCCATAGCACAACCAGGTTCCCCTTGGGCTGCTCAGTGCAGCCTTTCCAACACAAAGCTGTGAGTCAACCTGTGGGGAAAAATTCCTCCTGCATATTTTCAGTTTATCCCTCCATCTATCCAGAGTATTCTGCTTCCTTGCCTCCCATAGGCAAAAAACCCCAAACCAAACCAAACCAAACAAAAAACCCAAACAAACAAAAACCCCAAAGCACCTGCTTTTGTCTGCTAGATTTTAACTTAAATTTGTACTCCTAAACTCTGCTTGTAATAAAGATCCCACAGAGTGGAAAAAAGATTATACCAGGACTTATAAAGTTTATTATCTGCTGCAGCAAACAGCTCAGTTCAGTAGGTCCCACAGATGATGCTCAGTGGCTTCCAAACAGCCACCTCCTTCCTCCTTCAATGTATGACAATACCATGATATGGGTTGTGGGCTTTCAAACACTGGATTCACTCTTGGATTGTTCTGAAACCTTCTCAGAAGAACTGTGGCTGCTTTCTGCAAAAATTTTGTGCCCACTCTGGCAACTCATAGGCAGTTCACACCCTTTCCATCCTCAGCAACTGCTGTTTGAGAACCTGTTCTGGTGGAGGGGGATTGGAATAAGAAGAGCTCTAGAGTCCCTTCCACCCCAAACCAGTGTGGGATTCTGTGATTCTGATTCTATTCTGACTATATTTCCTGTGGCTTGTGCATGATTTAATTAAGAGATCACAAATTCTTATTTTCAAAGTCTTTTTGAAAATCCAACAAGCAAGCAGTGCTGTCTACCCTTGATTTCATTTTGTCCTTAGAAGAGGTTTAATACCTGTAACTGTTTTAAATTGGTCCAAGAACCTTTAGGATCTGCCCCAAACCCTGAACAAGTGTTTCCTGTGTAACATCCCATTGATTATAGAGGATTAAACACTGAAAAACACAGTAGTGAAAGGAAATAATTCAATTAATTTGTATCTCTATCTTATCAATATTTATAGCAAAATTTCCATCAAGAGTTGGACTTCGATGATTCCTGTGGATCCTTTCCAGGATATTCTGTGATTCTGTGATCCTTTCAGCAAAAGAGACCTAAAAAGGATTGAGTTTACATCCTCTTTACAGTGTAAATGAAAACACTGGATGAAAAGTATCTTTTGTTTTCTAATTTTTTTCCCCCTTTGTAGGGCTCATTTTACTTGATCAAGGACTTCAGGGAAGATTTTCAAAAGGCCTAGATGACCAAAAGCAAGTTATATTGGCTGATTACTGAAATATTGATGCTCCTGAATATGGAACTTTCTTTTTTTCACTTTAACTGACACTTTAATCAAGCAAAAATACCCCGTAAGAAACTCTAAACATCCCGATATTTAATGTTACCATTGGTCCCAGAGAAAGCAGTTAGGTGGTTTTAAAACCTCTCATCACAAGGCATTTCATACTGTTACCAAGAGCAGCAGCACTACAGGGAAATCAGCAAAAATAACTTGCAGAACTGATGAAAAAACCCCTGAAGATAAAAGTATCTTCGCTAATGAGCTGAATGAATTAATTCTGAGCTTATAATCAATGAGGTGACACTTCCCTCACTCCTCTCTGTGTTATGTGATCTGACAAACTCAGCACTTGGGGGATTCTGATTGAAGTGCCTGAGGAAAATTGATTTGGGGAGTAAGGAGACAAGTGCCCTCGTGCCACATCCATGAACCACCATTTCATAGTGAAGGGATCCTTAAGACAAGGCAAAAGAATCTTTGTCATTTCCAACGTCTTGCTGCTCTTTTAGCAGCTGCAATTCTCTTAGAAAATAGAGCCACAGGTCAACAAGTGAAGTTTTGTCAGGATTCAACTCTAAAACTTTCTTTGACAGAGGTTCCCTCCACCCTTTAGTTGACATGGTGGGGTTTGGTCAAGGGTTGAACTCAATGGTCTTGGAGGTCTTTTCCAGTCATGATTTTATGATTCTGTGATGGGAACTTCACACAAAAGTTTCAGGCTCCACAGCAGAGCTTGTTAAAACCAGAGAAGCTACAGGTTTGGCCTCCTTTTGTTTCCTAATTGTGCAACAGATTGAGTTGATTTTGTGTCACTCCTTGGATTTAATGGCCTGATTCTCATCATACCCTGGATACAATACAGGTTAAATTCACAGTATTTTGGTTTTGCCAGAATGGTGTAGAGTTGGGTTTTTACAGAGATACAATTTTACAAATCCTGTGATATCTCTAAAGAAATCAAATTAAAAGTGCCAAAGGGAAACAGCTGGGCAGGTGAAAAGTACTTGCTGAAGAGTTAAAGATCCTTCACCATGATGTATAAAATGATGAGCCACAAATATGAAATACAATAGTCTGAGGTGAAACAGTCAAACTTGTTCTCACAAAAAGAGAGCAGGAATTTGACAAAAGGATAAAGAAGATTATCTATTCTCTTCAGGTTGATATGGCTGCAGGTTTTCCTCATGCTTTACCTGCTTTTGAAATATTTAGGTATTAACTGCTAGGATTTTGTTTTCCAATAGAGGATTAAAAACCATCAGCTTGCATTTGAATTTATACACAGGGGTTTGTGGTGTGTTCAGTGTCATTGTCTGGAGAAGAAAATCAAATTATAGTGCTGAATCAAATGATATCCTCCTAGACCTTAACCCCAGACCTGGAAGGGGCCAAGGCCAGGTTGGACAGGGCTTGGAGCAACCTGGGCTGGTGGGAGGTGTCCCTGCCCATGGCAGGGGGTGGCACT
>JAWWEV010000004.1:25418798-25442806 GCA_035583235.1 Hafferia zeledoni | reverse complement strand
AGAAAGAGAAAGCATAACAACAAAATATTTCTACTTCCCTGAACTCAAACAAAATGCAAGTAGTGGCAGCAGGAGGATCAAGGCCTGGTCTAGCCAGACAGGAGTTGTACAGATCCTATCTGTAGCTCGGCCATGGTGGAACTGAACTAGCCACACCCACAACACTGGATTTTACTCCCTTTGAGATGATGTATCATGGTATGGAACACAATATTATTGGCTAAAAGAGGTCAGCTGTTAGCTAGCTCAGCCCAGCTCAAGTCAACTGACAATTTTCAGGCCTAGTTTGAACTTTAAAACCTAAAGTTAGGCCCCACCTGGCTGAAACCATAACAATGGATGGATGGGTGGGTGGATGGATGGATGGAGGGAGGGAGGGAGGGAAGGAGGGAGGGAGGGAGGGATGGATAGATGGATAAACCAGTGTTTCCCAGTGGTAACCCTGGGGAAACACACAATACCAGTTGGTGTTCACTTGGAGTCCACAACAAAGTCTCAATTATGTTGACTTTGGGTCCATAACATCTTGAGTCCATACCAAAGTCTCAGTTATCTTGACTTTGAGTCCATACCAAAGTCTCAGTTGGTGTTGACTTTGAGTCCATACCAAAGTCTCAGTTATCTTGACTTTGAGTCCATCTCACTCCTACTCCAGGTTTTCAAAGGGATGCTCCAAAGGAGCTCTTTGCCAGCAGGAGGAGCCTGTAAAGCACTTCAATGCACCACCAGCATTTCCCCAGCAGTTTGTTCTTTCCTGTGCTCTGTCCCTCTCCCTCTGCCTTTCCATGCCCAAGGGATTTCAGGGCTCCCTTGGGAGCACCATCCCAGCAGGATTCTGCCTTCAGTGCTTTTTATGGCCCCTTAGTGGGTTTCTGGTTGTGTTTGATGTGAGATGTACAAAAATTGCCACTGGGCTGAATTCAGGGCTCGACAAAAAGGTTTCCCAAGCTCTTATTTTTTTTCTGCAGGGAGACATCAAAAGAAGAAAACTGTAATAAAAATCGATTTTTATTCTTGAAAGGCACGAGGTTCTATGACACATAAATGTTATAAATACCCTCTGTGAATGTTTACATTTTTCTTCAGAATTAAACATGTGTTTTTATTAAATAGAATGATGGATTGATTAATTAAAGGCAAAGATGTACCCCAACAGAATCTAATACCTAGGAGACTTTTCCTACTAAATCTGCATTAGCTTTTTACTGCCTTCAGAACTTTGCAAAGTGCTCTGTTTAATGCTCAGCTATCATCTCCCCCAGAGTGGCAAATGCACAATAATGGCTTTAAGGCTTCAAGCTATTGTCAATATTGAATATTATGGTGCTAAAAGCAAATTAAACTAGAAATGACATTTTTTTTCCCCACCCCCAAAGGGGCAGAAACAGAACTATGTTTAAAATAAGAAACATGAGGGGCATGAAATGTGGTTGAATTACCTCAATTAAATACCAGGCACCGTTCCTCTTATCAGAATGTTTTCCTAATTGAGATACAGAAGCATTAGCATATCAGTCATTCTTTTGTACTGATCTGAGATCATTTCAGAGCAACTATATCATGATTCACTGATAGACTTCATCTACTATAATGCAAAGTTTCAAATTACAATAATTATGTGACAACACATTGAAATGTTAACATGATCTGTATTAATAAGCTGCTGAAATATGAGACTTTTATTGTTTGACTCTTAAACACGATTGACATACTTGCTCCTCCTGATTCATTCTGCTTGTTTTGACTTCCAGGAGCTTGATGTAATTCTACATTAATGTTGTCCTGTGCTCCTGGCAGGTCTCCCTCTGCCCAGCAGTGACCTTTCTCCTTGACTTGCATGGACATTTATTTAAGAGACTCGAATTTCACTGGAATGATGTGATCAGCTACTGGTAAAACACCATCCTTGAGAATTTAAATGGGCTACATGGCCAGGGGTTTGTTGGTACCAACCTCTTCAGGTTGAAAGTGTTGTGAAAACACAAAAAAAAGGAGGTAATGTTTGAAAAACCACAGAGAAAGGAAAGCAAACACTCTGAACAATGGGATTTCCAAACTGTGTATAAAAGAGACATGAAATTCAAGCATAAAATTCAAAATGACATCAGCACACTGATGTGTCCAGCTCAGACTCCTCCACAAGTCCCAGACCTATTTCAGACTACTGTGGAGCTGAAAGAAATGAAATAATAAGTAATTTTGTTATGTCACAGGGAATAAAACCCAACTAAGTCTGGATCTCACAAGACTTTCCCCACGACCTTCAAACCTGATAAGGGTGAGTTTATGTCTCATCTCTGATTTCTTTCATGAAACTTTCACTGTCTTGTTATGTCTTTAATCCCAGAGCATCAGTGTTCCTGTCTCTTAAGCTTAAGCTTATTCCTTGATTTTAGTTTAAGTTCAGTGAAGGGAATTTAAAGTCCTGGTTATGTAATTTGCCAGGCAGTTAAGTTATTTAGAATGGACTAAGAGGGAACGAGGATAATGAACTTTAAAAAGTGTGTTTAAAAGTATCTGAATATTTATTTAAAGATGGAGTCATGGAGATGCAGAAATACAGATGTCTGTACCAACAGTAATAGTTTTTTTAATATTAACTTATATATTTATTTGTAAAAGATGCTACATCTGAACAAATAGAAAGATGAAACTTAAGACTTTGCTCTATTTAAGCTTGTCCCCTGAACATTATGCTTATAACTCAGGACTGAACTAACAGTACCAACGTTTCACTCTTTGCAGGATAATTCAAGTTTCTGTAATTAAATTTCTTAGATACGTGTAGTAAAAATGACAGAAGTTACCTCAAGACAAGGAAAAAGACTTTTTGTTCTCTGGCAGGGAAAGGAAAATCAAACCTTCTTTCCCCTGTAATTTTTAATTTTTATTTTTTTAATCTTCTAAAGTGATAATTGGATTTAACACATTCCTCTTAAATAAACACAGAGAAAAGTACACACAATAAAAAGTGGTGTAAGGGAACTGTGTTTTCTTCAATGCAGAAGGAACAGCCTGACTTCTGCTCAGATTTATTGTGCTTTGGGAATTGTTTTAAACTTGGATTTGGAATATGTGCATCCAAACCTACCTAAAACCCAGTAAAGAAACAACTCTGTGATGAGGACCAAGTCCTGAGCTCCCTTTGGCCACAAATCCTTTGGAAGTTCTCCCCTATTCCACAGAAACATGGGGATAGGAATGTAGGAATGGGATAACACAGGCTGTAATACTTTATATTTCAGGTTATTTGGGATTTGATTAGAAGCAGAACTATAAGGCAAACTGCACTTTCTCCTCTTTGCTCCCCACTGAGGTCAACACTTAGAGAAAGTGTTGGAATTTTATTTCAATTTAAAAGAATTCTTTATGCTTATTGTTGCAGTGATTCAAAGGTTCATCCAAATATACTCCCTGAATTTTGTTCAGCTCTTTATCAGCTGGGAGTAGAAGAGCACTAAATGCAGTTTAAGCAGCACTGCAGTTTGCATAGCCAGATATTGGCATCCCTCCAGTCACTTGCTGGAGTTATTTGTAATAAAGATGGATTATCCCCTCCTCATATTCCTTATGTCTTTCAGAGTACAGTTAATACAAACAGATGCATCTGGACACTGCAATGAATTAAGTGGTGGCTTTTATTACAAATCCCTTAAATCAGATACTGCAGAACAGGTCACTGAAAGAAATGAAAACATGGGAATAAAGTAAATTAAAAGTTTATGATACAGGCACTGGGTTTAAGATGTGAATATTATCCAAGGCAAGCATGAGATTTGGTCTAAATCCACTGGTTGGAATTTTATGGATTTCTTACTTTAATTCACTATTATTATTATAACAAAACTATTTTAGATAAAGGGCAAACTCATTCAGCACATACTTTTAAGTGATAGAGAACAATCCAATTCATGTTTCTCTGATTTTCTTCGAATTTTGAATGAAATCTGTGAAAATACAACAGCATATAATAGTATGTAACATGTTGTAGAAGGCCACCATAAAAAGTATATTCCCCATAACCCGGAGAACTTGTTTGCTCTCATACCTTAACATGGTCATTATTTCATTTCATTTAACATTAATGGCTTTAGGAAAAGCTCAGAAATCCCTGGAAGTGTAACAGAGTGATGACAGAATCAGGAACTTCATATTTCCAGTCAAAAAGCAGAACCAAAATGAGAGTACCAAGCCCAGGTCCCCAAGGAGTTCACACAACAGAGCCTTTCCACTACCAGGGACTGAGGCCACTGAGTTCAGTCTTTAATTAAGTGTAATATTTGCTCTGCTCTCGTATGACAGTCCATCTGGTAGGTCTCCTGAGTATTCTGTTTGACTGTCTCTTGTTTTGAGCGTTTTACAGCTCACACACCACAATTTCCTGCTCTGAAGGTGGTGGTGGGTGTAGGGATGATGCCAACCCATGTCTTGTCCAACCATCTCAAGAAAATGTGCAGAATTATTTTAGAGAGCAGCACAGAGAAGCTCTCTCCTAAATATGTAAGCAGTGATCCTCACTGTAACTTTCACAATAGATCTGAAATTATTTTAAGGTACTAAAAAGCATCATTGGAGACGTGCAGAAAACATGTTCTAAGGATTATTCAGTGTTAAATATTTCAGTGACCTTGTGAGTGTGCCTGGACCTGCTGGTGTGACCAGATACCCTCCACACAAGGGCTATGAAAAGGCAGCTGCTGGGTTTGTATATCCTTTATTTCCTGATAAAGAACCAAAAGGCCATGAATGTGACCCAAAGTCAATATGAAACATAGGAGAGGCCATGGACCACCACTACAATAAATACCAAAGCTCTGCCTCCCTCCTTGCAGAGATAATATTGCACAGACATGGTTGTGACCTAGCAAAAACTTGAATTTAAGTGGTGCTGTGACTTCCTAAATACATAAAAGAATCCAGATAAATAAAAGAGCCATGGTTTGTGTGCATTCCTCTGATGGCCTTCACCATTTCATGGATATTTGCACTGCAGAAACAAAAGGTTTCATATGAGATTCAGCAATAGAGGCATAAAACGCAGAAATTACTAAATTTGGGGGTTTATATCTTCTGAATATTTAGATTTTGATTTCATCCCTGCAAATAACAGTATTGCACTGGATGAAATTAGATAAACTGTCTGTGCCCACAAGTGTGGGTATCTTTGGGAAGGTTTTTTTGGTCGAGTTGGCAATTTCAGATAAAAGTCTGGGTAATGAAAATGTTGAAATTACTTTAACAGCCCAAATGGCACCACTGCAATAAACTGCAGCATAAAAATTCAAACTCTGTTAGGGCTTATAAGCTTGGCTGAAATAGAGCAAAATCTTACTTAAGTATCATCTTTTTATTTGTTCACATTCAGCATATTTTACAAACAGAAATGTAAGATAATATAAAGAAAAAGAAACGCTTTTTGGGTACTGAGCTCTTCCCTTTCTTTACATTAAAAATAGATTGTTAAATGGACCATTTACTCAAAAACATCTCTAAGAAACAGTAGAATGATCCAGACAGCCATAAAGTAATACATTATCAGAATCATTCTTTTAATGAGCTCGATTTTCTTCTTCCCAAAGTCTCCCCCATAATAACAGAGAGAATGTACTCACTAAAATCCAGAATCTTGGTATCAGCCTTTTTTTTTTTTTTTTTAAGGTGTTTCTGCCTACTTTCTTTTCTTAAAAAAAACCCAAAACAACAAAACAAACCAAAAAAACCCACAAACACCACCAAAAAAAAACCCAAACAAAACAAGAAAACAAAACAAAGAAACCACCCCAGAACCCAACAACTGAAAACCAAAGAGAGACATAAATAATTTGCTTTTCTCAAAGCTTGTCTCTGTTTTACATCCTGGCTGTGCCCAGCAAAGCCATGAGCTCAGGAAAAGGGTCTCATTCAGATTGCAAAGTGTCCTCAGGGACTTCTGCATCCCACATGAGTTTGTAGGAACTGAGTACCTAAAACTTTCCAGCTGACAAATCCTTACTCTGAGCTGTGATATTTCTACATCATCATCTTTTTCTTCATGTTTTGTGTTCTGGTAGTTCATGTTGTCACAAAACCTTTCTGGTAATCAAAAAATCGTTCTTCAGTAAATCTCATGCACTGTGTCTTGGTGTAAGATGGAGATCAATCATCATTAGCAGCCCACACTGATGTGCTACAGTTAATGGAAAACTTCACCTCACTATTTTAATATAATTTCTGTGAATTACAAAAAGGCAGAGAGAGACAGAAAATGCAAGAGGAAAAAAATGCCAGTGTTTTTTAACTTAAAAAGCCATTTGTGATGTAGCATCACAACTCTATTGTACAGGCAAAATCTGAAACCAAAAGGGGTTTGTGAAACAGGGAAAGGAAGGAGAGGAAACTTTCTGGTGTTTTCCCTGGTGGGATTAAATTGCTGGTGTGAGTGTGTATGTGTGCTGCAATGTCCTGTTTGAGCTTAGTCAATGGTCCTGGAGCTCAGGGATGATGTTTCCCTTCCCTTTTAGGTCTCTGAATGCAGCACAGACTCTTTCCAGTATGGAAAATGTCACCCAGCCTTCCAAGAAGGATGTGCACAGGTACACACTTCAGCAGTGCAGTAGTGAAGGTTGGGCTTGATGATCTTCCACCCTTAAGGATTTTATGATTCTCTGTCTTCAGAGGTTCATCACCTTGTTCATGTGTGTTGAGCTGCAGAAGAGGAGACTGAGGGGAGACCTCATTGCAGGGACAACTTCATCGGGAGGGGCAGAGGAGGGGCAGGCACTGAGCTCTGCTCTGTGGGACCAGAGACAGGACCCAGGGAACGGCTGGAGCTGTGCCAGGGCAGGGACAGCACCCAGGGAATGGCTGGAGCTGTACCAGGGCAGGGTTGGGGTGGATCTCAGGACAAGGCTCTTCCCCCAGAGGGTGGTGGGCACTGACCAGGCTCCCCAGGGCAGTGGGCACGGCCCCAAGGCTGCCAGAGCTCCAGGAGGGTTTGGATGATGCTCTGGGGCACAGGGTGTGACTCTTAGGGATGGTTCTATGCAGGGCCAGAGGTTGGACTGGATGGTCCTTGTGGGTCCCTTCCAGCTCAGCATATTCTGGGATTCTGGAATTCTTGTTAACCATTCACAAACCCTGAGGATCTGCTGAAGTCAAGATACATCTCTAACATTGCTCTTCTTTAGGGATAAATTTCTCCAACAGATAAATTTTTCATGAGACAAAGTGCAAAAGTAGCAGCTCTAGGAACAGATTGGTACCTGTGCCCAGCGAAGCTGTGGCTGCCCCATCCCTGGAAGTGTCCAAGACCAGGTTGGACAGGGCTTGGAGCAACGTGGGCTGGTGGGAGGTGTCCCTGTCCGTGACAGGGGATGACACTGGATGGGCTTTAAGGTCCTTCTCCCTCAAGCCATTCTGTGGTTCCATGATTCTCTGCAGAAAGAGAGAAAAGGCTAAAAGGAGACAGGAATAGCCCAAAACATTTCCTGGGGCCCTGTCCATGCAGGTGCCTGTGTAGGAGGCACTTTGGTTGCTCCTCCTGCTTTTTGTGGTCTCCTGGAGCAAGAACAGACAAGCAAAACAGTGAGGAAGGAGAAGCTACCACAGGGAATAAGGGAGCAGGTGAATAAATACAACACAGAAAAAAGCTTTTAATGGAAAAGACAGGACCCTGAAAGTTTCTGAGTGGTTTTAAGGGTACTTCAGGCTATGAGAAAATAAATTCTCTCCTGTTTTGTAATCCTTTTTTGATAAAACAGTAGAGTACTACCCTCAGGCGTATAATTTGCCCTTGTATATCCTGATAGCCATTAGCAGGTCATGTATCTTGTTTGATTGTCAGCATTTTAGAAGAAACATTTCTGAAGGCTTTGCAGGCATTAAGGTAATACCAGGATATTTCTACACACAACCTGATAAATAAGAACAAGAAGTTTCTTTCCATTGTAAATTGAGAAGGAGAATTAAGGCAAAATACCCAGTTTTTCCAGTCTTATTGTGTCTTCAGTCTGCTTTGGTACATCAGGTAATGTCATGCTGAGAAAATGCATCATAAAATCACAGAATGGTTGGGGTTGGAAGGGTTTTGTTTTATGCACTTCATTTTTTTTTCTTTTCCACAGTCATAATGAAAAAAAAATCTGAATATTGAGAACTAGTTATCTGCAGGGGAAAAGGGAATAACTGGATCAGGTCAATTAAAAATTAGATTTATACAAGTACAGAAACATCCAACTTTTTAACCTTTAATTTGTGAATATCATAAAATCCCTGATTGGTTTGAATTGGAAGGATCTTTAGAGAGCATCATGTCCTGTGCAGGGCCAGGGGTTGGATTTAATGATCCTTGTGGGTCACTTCCAGCTCAGGATCTTCTACGATTCTGTGATTTTCCAGAAATCACTGAGAGAGAGGTTTTGAATCAGCAGTTAACAAAGTCAAAGGATAAGAACAAAATCTGAGAGCAAAAATAACCTTTGCAATATGGCATATTTAATCATCAACAGTTTTGAAAACACCAAGATACTCTCACCAAATAAATGGAAAGAAAACAAAGACGATAATTGTGATTATTGAGTTATAACCCCCATGGAGATGTCAAAATTACCACCCAGTGAGGTTCAGAAGAGACATCAGCTTCAAATCCAGCATTTGTAGCTGTGGATATCTGGGTTGTAGCTCTCCTTCCTTTTTTCACCAGCCTAACTGGTGTCTTTTGGCCAGATTGTATCCTAAAAGAAAGCAAAGGATGTATTTCCAAACTGCCTCCAAAGGGAACTCTTTAACACACACAGGGCAAAAGAGCCAAGGAGCAGAACAACCCACAGCTCCTTTCGGCAAGGTCTGGGCAGCTTGAAATCTCTGCCCACTCCTGGCAGCTTTATGTTTATAGCTGTTATTTTAAAGGTATTGAGGGAGTACAGGTGCAAAGGAGAAATGTCATATTATACACATAAACTGGGGGTCATTTTTTTGCCAATGGCTCTTAAATAACAGAGTATAAACCCATTAATCCTGTTCTCATTTTATCTTAACTGCTAAGTGCTTAACTGAGATTGATCCCTCTCAGATGAGGATAATGTCCATGGGATTTCAAGTGACAAACCCCCCCATCTTACAGTAAATTAAATTTGTAGAGCTGGACGTTAGTGGATTATTTTATTATACCAAGCACAGCAGATATTTAGTGCACTTTCTGAAATATGTTATTATATACTCATTGGTTATATCCCCAGTGCAGGAATATTCCCATGGGAGCTACATTCCTAGTGGAAGTTAGACCAGGATCCCTCCTCCTCCTTGTGCAACAGCTGAATGAATCTGAAGCTAAAGTTGCCACATGAACAGTCCCAAATTCGAATGGATTTCTTTATTAATTTCTTTCTGCTCACACAGGCAGGCAAAGGAGCAAACTCTGCAGAAGGCAGGAGATTTTGGGGGCAATGAAGCTCCTTTTTGTCCTGCAATCCTCTTCAACAATTTGCCCTGGATTACCATAAAACTGATTTTACATCAGATCCTACAGCTACTCTTGATGCTTTTCTTATAGAATGAATCGATAGGAATCCATAGGGAAATCCAAGTTTTTATGGTAATCCAGGGCAAATTGTACAGATGTTTTTAAATAGACAGAGAAGTTATTCTTCATCCAGTCTTTCAGTTGCTGTAAAGCCAGTTTTGGATCTCTCCAACATTATAGAACCCATGTAAAACCTGGATTCTGCAAAGCCTTTAACTGGAGGGGTTTTACCTCTTTGAAAGCTTCACTTTGTTTGCATGTGTGAAAGAACATTTTTCAACTTATTTTACTAATTTATTCCAGGCCAGCTCTTCCACCTCCTTGTGGCCTTGTGATAACTTGAGGGAACAAGGCAGGCAGAGAGAAATCAGTGACCTGATCACAGCCAAGGGACCATCTGACCTCCTGAGGAATCCTCCTGCACTTTGTCACCAATTGGACCTACATCCTCTTTGACTAAGAGGTTGTCCAGTGACCTTTTTAGAAGGTCCTTGTTTTCCTTAAGTGTCAGTTCTATGAGACTGGAAATGAAACCTGAATTAGGCTGGCCTAAATGCATAAATCTGGGTGTATTTTTTTAGCAAGATAAGCACTTGTTTAAGAGTTTAAGAGCTCAGGATTCCAAAGGAACTTTTGGTTCCCCCCAGGAGGAGCAGCAGAAAGGATTGTTCCTGCTGGACAGAGCTGACTGTGGAAGTAACCAGCCCTGGTGGTGTATCAGCAGGGCTTTTCTGGAGAAAAAAGTTAGTAAAGGGGATAGAGGGAGGATAAAAGGTGGATAAAAGTGATGCCACTTAGATGCATGGTGGATGGCTCCTTTCAAAATGAAGCACTGAAAAATTATTCAAGGTACCAATTCAAGAATGAGCAAAACAGATCTAAACGTATATTGTAAGGTCATTAAGTGACCAAGCTGACACAGAAATTAGATTAATAACCTGACAGCAACATGACTACAGATTTAGCTTTGTGCTAAAAGAATTAATAATCATATCAGTTTTCAAATCTTCATTTCACACTTGGCATTCCAGATTCTCTTTTCCCCATTTTCCAGTCCACAACCTCCATTTTCCAGTTGCTACTGAAGATATTGTGTTTTCTTTTTCTTCCCTTTATTTTTTAAGTAATATATATTTCATAAATGTGTTCCACTTTTTGTCTAGGCAAATATTTGTCTCCCTGTGCCTGGTATTTTCTGTGCACACAGCTGAGCATAATTTCCAGATGAACTTGTAAAAACAACAGCAGAAAAGCTTTGAAAAGTATTAACTTTGTAGGATCATTACTGTTGAGTTTTCTGAGCTACTTTAAGACTCTTCACTTAAGTAAATAGGTTTGTTGTTTTTTTTTTTTTCTTCTTTTAAAACAGATCAGGTCCTTTGTGCTCAGCACTGCAATGCCACGTTCCTTAATCGCTGGACATAAAGATCTTTGAAGCAGATCAGTGTGAACATGGATGGAGCTGAATGAAAATTGGTTTGCAGCCTTTGCAAATTGATTTTGCTTGGGATCTTTAATCTTTTGTATATTGAACATTGTCTCTGTTGGTAAAAGCAGTGGGTTTTTAGTGTCTGATCTTTATTCTTAAGCAAAGGGTCGATGGTTGGATTTGATGATCATAAAGGTCCTTCCCAACCCAAATGATTCCATGATCCTTTGATTATTCACCTTAACAAAGAGTGGCAGAATTGGGCACTACAAAACCAATGCTTGTTACTACTACCTCAACATTTACACATCAATGTTTCAGTTTTCAAACCATAACATGAGCAGCTCCATTGAGGAATCACCTGTGAGGGCATCACCAACCTTTGGCAGAGGTTCTTTGGTCCTTACCCTGCAGCTCCCAGAGCACAGGGACAAAGCTCATTAAATAATTCCAGCAAATCCTCCTTGTCAAACCTCTATTCCCTCCCCTATCCCCCCACCAAAGAACAGCAAAACATTTAATTTCTACATAAATTATATTTTTCTTTTAAATAATCATCATGAGTGAGGATCTGGGAGAGGAATACAGGTTGTGTATTATACATATAAAATGCCATCAGTGCTTGTTGTTTTATTGGGTGAATACTTTGTACAGAATTTCTGAGAATTGAGTCCTTCAAAATGAAATGCTGCCGTTCCAGAAAAAAAAAAAAATAAAGGTGGATTCAAGTTCAAGGATGTTTATCACCAATGTGCTATTCAAAACCTGGGGTTGTTGTTCTCTCTCTATTTTATAATTATGCACTGAAGCAGAAATATTTTTTCTAGCTGAAAATCCAGCATAGAAGAATAAAACTGATGACAAGAGATAATTAATTCAGGGGAGCACATAGAAAAACTCATTAAAAGGCAACAGATTGATGACATCTGTTAAAGTATTAAATATATATCCCCAAAGCAATAATGTTGGTCTTTGATCCTTTTCTTTCTAGCCAAATGCAACAGATTTTTATAGACCTTTAAAACCATCTTTTTTTTCCATTCAGATTAGTGGAAAGTTGACTAAAAGGTCTTAGTATTTGTTCAGAAATAGCACATATTTGTCCTCCTCATCAACATGAGGAAGAGAAAGTTGTAACACAACAGGTTGAGCTTTAGAAGAGTCATTCAAAGTCACTAATTAGACCACATGGAAAGCAGGAACTTGAAAGACTTGGGCTGAAATTAATGAATTTGGTATTAATTATGACCTTTTGGCACAGCCATTTAAGGGTGACCTGTAAGTACAATTCCTACCAATCTCTCTCGGAATCATGTAATAATATCTCAGTGTTTTCTCTCTCCAAATACTTTAAGAATTTGTTACAACCAACCCACTTTGTTGTCTTTACATAGTGTTTGTTCAGGGCAATATTAGTGCTTTGGAGTTACTTCAATAATTAAAAAAAAAAACAAAGGAAATACTGATATTTGGAAGACTTATATTCCCTAAGATTTGGGAGACTGCAAAGGAAAACTTCTGTTGGAGAGTAAAACACAAAGGATACCCAAGTTAAATCCCATGAAACACTTTCTAGCAAGAAGGATTTGGAAAATTAGAACAGAATTGGAGTCAGATTTGTGGAAACCTCCCCATGATTTGCACATCATAGCAAGAATATGGTGAATTATATAATGTGCTGTCCCTGGATTATTTTATTTCAATACAGGAAATAAATTGCAGGCCATGTAAAACCTGCATTGCTAATAATTAAAGTGTAATGAAAGACTATGTACCTCTCACCTTGCCAACCCTGAAATGTATTTTCCTAATTAAAATGGCTTTTGCTCAGAGTGAAACAAGTAAGTTTTGCAGACTGAAGATTTTCTAAGTTAAAAATGAACCCTTCCTATTGTTTTTTCTGGAATTATTGATATCTTTGTAGGTACACAGGGGCAAGAAGTGGTCTCTACATTTTTTAATGGATAAGAAAAAGTAGAATCCCACAAAATTTTCATGCAAGTAGGGAATGTACCTTATGGGGGAATTTTAAAGGTCTCTCTCCCTTTGTGTTATCAAAATCTAGACTGAGACACTTCCATGTAGAAATCAAATAAGAGCTGGCAGGTAAAGCCAACAAAGTGTGACTACAAATTAAATCAATTATATGATAAATTATAAATTTATAAATTAAATATTTATGACATTCACAAATATTTCATGCAGTATAGACACTTAAAATCTGGTGGACACATGTTTGCATAGATATATAAAGAAGAAATCTGTGGTGGCAGCAGATACACAGTCCTAGTTAGAGTTAAAAATATGGGGGGTTTTTCTAATGGAAAAGCTGTTGCATCCCTAAAAATCTTTATCAGTATTATTTATATTTAAAACATCCATAAGCAGGTAGATTTCTTGGAGAATAGAAGTACATTTGGAGGTATTCCTACAGAGAGAGAAGGAAAAGAAATAAAAAGAAGATATTCAGCCATTTTCTGATAAAGGGAGACCAGAAGGTGGCATTGAATGTTGATTCATGGAACTGCAGGAACCTGTAGGTGTTTAACAACCAGGGAGAGTGAGATAACAAATGTCTGCAGTGCCAACTTGGTGCTTGGGTTTGAGTTGATGACTGTTCATTGGCATCCTGATCTCTGATTCCAAGCCATGCCTAACCAAGCCTGCTGCCAGAGGGGGAAATGGAGCCCTGTTTTTGTAGTGCTGAGGGTGTGCTGGTTTAAATGTAAACTGGCAGGAGAAATGAACCCAACACAAAAGAGATTATAAGGCAGAGTTACAATTTAATAACAATATTACAATAAATCCAATGACACAAAGAGAAATTGGCTTCAACCTAGAAAAACCCAGCAGTGTAACCCAGCCCCCTGGGGCACAAACACAGTGGGGTTTGTTGGCCCCTGTGCTGAGCCCCACGTGGTTCCCCCAAGTCCAAAGTAAAAAGGGAAAAACCTGTTGGTGCAGCTGACAGTTGCAGTCTGGTGAAGAGTGGTGGTCTCCACCTGTCGAGGTTCTGCTCCTCCTCTGGATCCAATAAGTGTTTTTTTTAAGTCCCCAAACCCCCAAGATTCTCTCCCCTCAGGTCCAGGTGGGAGCACCCAGGGCAGGGAGTTCCACACTGGGGGATCTGACTCTGAGTCAGGGGATATTTTGGAACCGTTGCTGGCCCATGAGCAGACCTGAGCCCTCAGGTCGGAGGTGCCAAGGACTCCCTGGAGGGGAGTTCTCCCAGCTCCTGTCTCACAGGTTTTTTTTCCCAGCCTGAGGGGTCAGGTGTGCCCTGGGCAGCTGCTGCAAATGGTCCATTGTTAACAGTTCATGGGAAATGAACAGAGGGTTTAGAATGCACAGCTTTGGTCACACCCACACAGTGATAAACTGGTCCCACCTGCTGAACTAGGACAGATGGGGAAAAGCAGAAAGCTGCAGGAACACACAGACACAGCCACAGAAGTGCCCTGCCAGCACTGGCACAGGGCACACAGGACAGGCCATCCTAGCACAGTGAAGAGAAGATGGTATTTAACTCAGCTGTGCCCAGATTGTGCTTTAAACAATCCTAACAAACAGACATGCTGTGGTGTGCCTTTGGGGGGTCTTTCTGCCTCATTGCTGTCTGTTGTAGGGATGCAATCTGCAACAGTATGGATGGATCTCCTGGTCCTGGAGTTTAGTCCATTCCCTAGGAGAAAATGTGCTCCCCGCCTTGCCTGACCATGTGGTCCCAGAGAGCCCTTGAGAAGGACACACAGGGACCACCGAAGAGGGAGAAGGAAAAGAGAGAGTTTATTGATGGTCAGGGGTTTATATGGACCTTGGAGGGATTCAGACCCACCAATAAGAGACAAGAGGGGATTTTGGCTCTGGGCCAATGGGAGTAAGGAGGTTTACATTCAATAAGAGAGGGTTCAGGTAACAGCATGTCACAATCTCCCTCCAGAGCCCTGAGATTAGAGGGTATTGTGGGAAGAAGCAGCAGTGACTTTGCAAGAAGACATTTTAACAAACATTTTGTACAACTAAACATCATTAAAAAACATCAGTTGTTAAAGCATTATTAGTGGTTTGTTGATTTTCTTCACAAATCCATTTCTGGCAGGACTTTCTCCAAGCTAGATAATGTAAACCAATTACTACACTGTGGTAGTTTGGCTTTAGTTTCAGCCAGGCCTCAGTTGGGCCTCAATTCAGCAGGCCCAGAGGATGTGACACAGATTAGAAGGGCCAAGCATCACTTGACTTAAGCAACCAAAGAGGTGTTTCATATCATCTGACATCATCATGAGGTATCAAGAAGTATAAAAAGAGAGGGAGGTGAAGCTTCTCTCTCTTTCAGTCTTTGCCTTAGACCCCTGAGGACACCCTGTCCTGTCTCTGCTGAGATCAGGCCTTACCACCATCCCTGCTGTGTTATCCAGGGGGGCGAACATTTTCTTGTTAATTTTTCTCCTTTTTTGCTGGGAGTTTTCTCTAGAAGAATTTTTGGGAGGTTTTGTGGGGTTTGGGTGGTTGGAATCTGCCCAGAGAGGGAGTGGATTCACCATCCCTGGAGGTTTTTAAGCTGAGATTGGCCGTGGCCCTGAGTGCCATGATCTGGTAAAGGGACTGGAGTTGGACCGAGGGTTGGACTTGATGATCTTGGAGGTCTTTCCCAACCCAATCCATTCTATTATTCTATGTTTTGATTGGGTGACTCGGTAGCCACTGTTGTTTGGGGTTTTTTTCCTCACATTTGTGTATATATGTATTATATCATCTTCTGTTTTTAATTGTCTTTCTCTTGTATAATATAAGAAGCTTGCTATTTTGGGTTCTGTTTTGTTTTCCTCCCTCCTTTCCCCTTGGTTGGGGGGGGAACCCTTTCTTTTTGTGTTGGCATTTTGCCAGCTCAACCTAACACACATTCTCTGGAAGGAGCTGAGTGTGCCTGATTTGATCCATGCCAACACTCAGAGCTCAGACTTTCTTGGACAGAACTCCACAGAGCAGTTAAACTGGCAAGGTGAAGCCTGGATCACATCCAGCCCACTCAGTGGCTGTGCCAGGCTTTGGGCTCTGCACTGTCCTGACAAGGACTCAGCACCCAGCTTGGCCAGGCTTGGTCTGAGCTCACCTTGGCCTTAGCTTTGTGGAGCTGGAACCACAATGGGTCTAAAGGCCGGGGGTTGAGGGCCCGTTTTGGAGGCACCTTTGAACTTTGAAATAGCCAGGAATGATGAGGAGCCACTGTCTCAGCCAACTTATGGCAATGGGAAGGACAATGAGGATGGTTCAGGAGCCACTGAACACCCTGTTTGAGGTGTCAACCAACTTATGGCAGTGGGAAGGACAATGAGGAGGATCCAGGAGCCACTAAACACCCTGTCTGAGGTGTCTGCCAACTTCTGGCAGTGGGGAGGACAATGAGGATGGTCCAGGAGTCACTCAACACCCTGTTTGTTGTCTTGGCCAACTTGTGGCAGTGGGAAGGACAATGAGGATGGTCCAAGAGCCACTGAACACTCTGTTTGAGGTCTCTGCCAACTTCTGGGAGTGGGAAGGACAATGAGGGTGATCCAGGGTGGGGGAGTTCTGATTCACAGCCAGAAGAATTTGAGAAACACACATTTAAACATTTTAAAGTTAATTCTAGTATGATTCCCTGATAAAGAACAGCATCCCCTTTTTAATACAGGTAATTTAAAAAGGAAAATGGGAGTGTTTCTTGCATTTATTTGATTTCTGTAGCACCTTCTACCTCAGTGCATGAGGATTTTGTTACTTCATAATGATCTTGTCTGTGTTTACCTTGGGGGAAACTTTATTACTGACAACAATATTAAAGGATGTCTCTGCTGCTGCCTTTGCATGTCATTCAATGTTATCCCATTTTTTTACATTTTTAGATATAGCAAAAAAGTGGGGTTTCTTTAGGATTTCATATTTCATATATCATACCTTATTTTTTTCTTAACTTCTCTGAAAACTAAATGAGCCTACTGCTTTTTCATCCCATAAATCAGTTTCCCATGCTTTTAGGTTAATTTTATTCTTCCTTAAAATCACAACCACTGAGCTGATGTGAGTCTCCTTATTTGCTACAATTACAGAATTGCTAAAGCACTTGGAACTTGATTCCGTGGGTTTGGTTTCCTGCATTACTATTGAAAACCTGAGGAACCTTCCCATTTTCAGGATATTATTCTGGCTCTGACTCTCTTTATGTCTAAAGAGAAGAGAGTTTGCTCTTAAACAAAAGATTTGGGCGTGTACCTACACCAATGGGAATAGTGATACTTCTGTGTCAGGTCCTAAGAGATGCTGTAGTAGAGCATATTATGGGATGGCAGTTGTACAATAGGCCATATGGTTCTGTAAATAATTTCATACTGAATAAAGGGGCTAGAGGGATAGGACAAGGAATGGCTTCCCACTGCCAGAGGGCAGAGATAGATGGGATATTGAGAAGGAATTCCTGGCTGGGAGGGTGGGCAGGCCATGGCACAGGTTGGGCAGAGAAGCTGTGGCTGCCCCATCCCTGGGAGTGTCCAAGGCCAGGTTGGACAGGGCTTGGAGCAACCTGGGACAGTGCAAAGTGTCCCTGACCTTGTCAGGGGGTGGCACTGGATGAGCTTTAAGGTCGTTCCAACCCAAACCATTCTGGGATTCGTATGTTAAATAAAATAAGGAATGTTTCTGCTGGAGCTCTTACAACTGCACTCCTCTTACTCCAACATGAATTTTAATGCTGCTTAAAAAATTCACACATCAGAAAAAGAGACTCTCCACAGTCATTGCCTCTCCTGGTGTCAAAATTGGCAATATTTGAGGCAGAACAGGAAGAACTAATCCATAAAGTTCCTTCATTATTAGTTCTCATGTGTTGTCAGCAACTGTCACGTTGTGATTTCCATAATGTTAATGCAGTGTCACCATTGATACCTGAGGATCTAACAGTGGCACAGAACAGTGTTACAGCTAAATTGCAAAATCGTGCCATTAAACCTCAAAATGACATTTTTCATAGCAAGATCAGAGTTGTAGTGCCCCGAGATTAGTCTTCTTTCCAGCAGTCTGCAGTGCTGTCTTCTCAGAGGCATCACACAGCAATCAGCTGTGCCCAAGCCTGGTCCAGTGTCAGGGCACAGATGTCACCTCACCCTTCACACTTGTGGTGCCACGTGCCGTGGGTTGGTACTTGCTTGGAGCTTTAATTCTCTATTTTTTTCACTTCCCATCAATGAAAAGAGGCCTCCACTTAGTGAGGAAGCAAATTACTTTCCCATTATAATGTAATGATGCAGGAGGGTGGTATTTCTAACAATAGAAAATAAAGGGTGGCTGTTGTTCTGAGCAAGAAAACACTTCACAGCTATTTTAAAAAATGCCATTAAGCAGAATAAAATTAGCTTCCAGTGGATATTGTGATAAATAACACATTAATGCCAGAAAAAAATATTGCTGTTAAGGCTTGTATTTCCACTACCTTTCTCAGATCAAGTTTATTATCTACAGTTATAGTTTACTTATAATTACATATAGCTATAGTTGTTATAGTTAGTTAGTTATGGGTGTTTTAGTTTGGGAAGGAGTAGAGGTGAGTGGAATGCATTTGGTGAGGGTAGGAGTCTGATGTCTGTAATTCATTCCTGAGAGTCAGTAACTGTCCTTTGCAAACTTTTGATTAAATTGATGATTTCAGAACTATTTGGACAAGTACTTTGAGTAAAAACTGCTAAATATAATGTTTAGTGACAGGCAGAATTCTAAGTCCAAGTGGCAGGAAATAAATTTTCCTCAAGCAAAACTACTTGTTATTGTTAATATTAAAAATACATCACTTGCTCATAAATCTGCTCAGCAAATGCTTCCTTGTCCTTCTAAAAAGGCATAAATAATCTGAAAGTTCCTATTCCTTAGATAAATATCTTTGCCAAATGGTTTGTAAAGAGACGAGAACCACTCTCTGTATTTCTGTAGGCTTGATACTTCCATCTTCATATTAAAATACAAGATTAAGGTCTCTCTTTTATTTCTTCTGCCTGTAATTAATTATTTACACAGCTTGGAACAAAGACTGGAGGCACCTCAGCTGCAAACAACAATGTGGCACTGGGGCAAAATAAAAGAAAAGCACTCAAAACCCCCCATACTTGTTGCTCCATGGAATAAAAATTTCCAGTCCATCTGCAGTCTACCATGAACATAGTCATGTGCCATGTGAAGGTTGTGTGTGGTCTTCATAATGCTTTAACCTACTTTTGATCCACATGATCCATAAAATAATGAAAAATTGCAAAGGAAATACGTTAAAGTTTCATTAGCTGTTCATTTTCATTAAATGTTCCTTCCTTCTCCTCCTGCCCCTGAAGAAACGGAATTAAATGAAACTGTTGGGGCCAAATTCTCACCTTGTAAAAAGTATTATTAAAGTTCAGGAAGCAACAAAGATTAAACCACATAAAAGAATATAAGATCCACTTGCTGTCACTTCTGAGCCATAAAACATGAATCCACTTTGTGTTCATAGGCTGATAAAAGTGATGAGGACTTTGGAAGCATTACATTTTTCCCCTTATTACTTAATAGACTTTCTGGTTTCTCCCTGGTCAGCAGGTAAATGCATTTCAGCTCTAAACTCTCCTGTGTGGGATTATGTATTTCTTCATTCCACCTTTGAAGCCCTTCCATGCCATTATTCTCCTCCTGCTGAAGCACAATGAACATTCAGCTCTGGGTCTGTTGGCCAAGTGCCCCCTCTCTCCTCTTTCCCATAACTCATTAAACCCACACCTTCCAGGAATTCCTCCTGCTTTGTTTTTGCTCATCATCGATCTCTTCACACTTTGCACTGCTTTAAATCCTGTTCAAACCTCCATTCCCTTCCCATCATTGGGTGAAGCTCACTCCTCCTTGCAGCTTTGATTAAGGATGAGATATAAATCTCTCCCCAAGTGGAGACCTTGTTCAAACAACCAGGAGGAAAAACAAAAACAAAAACAAACCCAAAAAACAAACCAACCAGTAATTGTTCTCATAACCTGAAAAGTGAAAATACTTGGTCAGAAGAGTTTACATAGAGAGAAGGGTCCTTGCTGATGGCTCCCCCAGACATGGATTCATGGGGGAATGATTTATTTCTAGTATAATATTTATCATCTATCAAACTATTAATGATTTGACATTGCAAACTTTTCAAGAATTCCTTAGGAGTGCATCAATTGGAGCAATAAATTGGTTTTCTTCCTATCTGTATGCCCAGGATTTTCTATGTATGTGCCTGTCATTAAAGTCAAAATTTTGCTATAACATCTGATTATTGAATCCCCCTGACTATCTTTTATGACAAGTTCAACGATGAGATTAGAGTTTGCATATTTGATGGGTTTGACAGCCTACTAATGCTAATTATTGGACAAAATAGTGAAGGTTTAACACACTTTGGTTGGTTATATAGGACAACATCCAATTCTAATAGCAATTCCCTGGAAACTGTTCCATACCTTACATATCTCCAACAATAATTACTAAATTGCTGCCAGTGTCAAGGTACAGAGATAGCACATATTGCTGACAACAGCTACATAATTTACAAGTTCTCATTCTGAAATTGCTTATGTTTCTCTTAACATTTTATATTATACATGAAGCATTTACTATAATGGATTTTTCCATCTGAAATTTCCTGCTTTCCATTGTCCTGTGTATTTAGTGATGATTCCAGGCTGTCCCAGCCAGAACTGAGCATCCCTAAAATTACAGCTGGTTTTTTTACAATGCTTCCTGTTCCCTTCTCTCCTTTGTCTGATTTTGTGCCACTTGAATTTTATGGCTATTAAGTTCTTTTCACCAGCCTATTAAGAAAGACAAAATTACTCTGTTTACGACCCTGGGGCCTGTGCTAGTCCATTAGTGACCTCCCTCTTTATCAAATTGCTTCAAATTCTGAGCATTGCAAAGCTTTTCTATAAAAACAATAAGGTTTAGAAGCTTCTTTCAGCACTGAAGCTCCACTGGTGGCTGCAGAGAGGAATCCTGTTGGGGTTCCTTGGAGCACCAGCTCTGTCCTGAGTGATCCATCCCTCTGCCTGATCCACTGCAGTGGTTGGAGCTCCTCCTGAGCTTCCTGGAGGGACCCAGGAGCCTCCCAAACATGGTTCATTTTGTGCCTCTGCAACCACCTGTAGTGTTGAACAGCTTCAAACAAATAAATGTGGTGTGAAACACTCAACCTTCACATGTGGGATCTCCACAGAACCCTTCAGAGGGTATTGGACTCTGAGTATGGCTGCCCCTATCTCTGCAAGTGTCCAAGGCCAGGTTGGAGCAACCTGAGCTGGTGGAAGGTGTCCCTGTCCACAGCATGACATCTGCCATGCCTTGGGAATGTGCTGGAAACAAGCAGATGCACAGCACTATTAACAATTTTAAACTTGTAACACTTCCCATGGTGGGCACCACACAATGACAGTGATCCAGGGAGAAACCTGGTACAATAGTGCCAGCAGCAAAGCCTCTTGGACAACAGCCACACAGGGTTTGCTGGCACCTTTGCAGTGTCTTGACCCACAAGCGGAACATCTCCTTGTGGGGAGAGGCCACCAGCAAGGGTTGGGCACCTGGAGTCTCTTTAAGGTTGGAAAAGCCCTCTAATATCACCAAGTCCAACTGCCAGCCCAGCACCACCACCATGTTCACCACTAAGCCATGTCCCCAAGTGCCTCAGCTGCATGTTTCCTGAACCCTTCCAGAGATGGGCACTCCAGCACTTTGCTGGCCAGCCCCTTCCAGTGCATGGAAAACCTTTCCATGAAGAAATTTTCCCAAATATCTGATTTAAACCTCCCCTGGCACAACTTGAGGCCATTTCTTCTCATCCTGTTGTTTAGTGTAAAGCAGCTGGATGTGAATTCCTTGGTCCCCTGGGTCCACAATCCTGGTCCCCTGGGTCCACAATCCTAGTCCCCTGGGTCCATAGTTCTGGTCCCCTGGGTCCATAGTCCTGATCCTAACTGGGCTGGAGAAGCAGAGCCTGAGCTGATTGTGCAAACTGTGTGAATGTCAGAGAATTGGAACCTTAGAACAGAAATTGTTATGGCCCTGCAAGTAACCCACCCTGACTCACAAAGAAACTTTAAATGAGCTCTTCTTACAGCTGTTTCCACCCTGACAAAAATAAATATCCTTCTTTAAACAGTGATGGGTCTGACAATTAAGGAGAAGGGAAATTAAAAGCATGTGTGGAAGTTAAAAGGATTAAATAGGTATGTACAGAAGCCGAGGGTTTTAATCAGTGTGAAAATCTCTTCTAGGAGGCTGAGAGAGGCACTGCTGGGAAGCAGAATCTGTGGCTTCAGAGTCAATGTGTTTACTCTAAACTTTATCTTGACCATCTGCTACCACTAATCAGATACAATTGGCACTTGGAGTTTGAAGGGAAACATATTCAGGACCCGAGGACCCTCCTGGATAGCAACCAGCTAAAAGTTTATCTGCACACAACACTTCATTTGAATTTGTTTACCTCGCAGGAGAACAAGATTGAGGATGGAGCAGATGCTCCTGCAAACCACAGAGTTTGTTCCAGGTGATAACACGGGAAACAAACTCCATGGGTAAAAACACACCCAGGGAAACAAATCCAGATTATGGAGAAAAAGCAGGTCCTTTCCTGGGCAGAATACTGTGATGATTGTTGGAGCAAGTCCAGAGGAGGCCCCAGGATGGTCAGAGGATGGAGCAGCTCTGCTGAGAGGAAAGGCTGAGAGAGCTGGGATTGTTCAGCCTGGAGAAGAACCTTCAAGGTGACCTCCTGGTGGCCTTGCAGTGCCCGAAGGAGCTACAAGGAAGATGGAGAGAGACTGTTGACAAGGAGTGGAGGGACAGGACAAGGGCAATGGCTTCAGGCCCTGGCACAGGTTGCCCAGAGAAGCTGTGGCTGCCCCATCCCTGGAAGAGTCCAAGGCAGAGTTTCAAGTTATTTCTTTATTTCTATATGTGGATGTCTGGCATTCTTTGAGAGAAAAGGTGACCTGGGATGAAAATGCCAGCAGGAAACTGCACTGCTCCCCCAGAGCAGCAATTTAAAATATTACACCTTCATCCCTTTACATTCTCTTTTGGAATATTTCCCTTGGACAGAAATATGGCAGTTCCTCAATTAATGGGAGAGAGAGACGTCCTGGCAGTGCCAAACCCTGAAGGATTGCACTCGTCACCCCACATTTGGGCATTTCTTTACTTGCAGCTCTTGGGGAATATCAACATCACATCTGATAAGGCACCACTGTCCTCACTTGGGGTGAAGAACTGTTTGTGTTCAAGGAAAGGAAAGATAAGATGGGAGCTGTGATTAATTTTTTTGCTGTTGTTTTCCAGCAAGAACAAATTTTCTTTTTAAAAACCCTGATATTTTCAATTATTTTATATATTCTTATTTTAGTTGGCAATTTAGGGCTGAATTAAAGTGAAAACTTAAAGAAAGATGATTGGAATGAAATAATTGTGTATTGTTTGCTAAAGTTTTGTGGGTTTTTTCCCCCCAAAAGGAAAACCTGACATTTATAATAATTCAAATTTAAAAAAAAATTAAAAAGAAAAATTCAACAAAGTCCCCAAAAAGATGAGATTTTCCTAATGGAGGATGATTACTTTTAAAATTCATATATGAATATGGATGACCTAAAAGTTATTTGTAAAAGAAAAGTATTAGGAGGTAGTAAACAATGGGGATTGACAGGTTTTGATTGTATTTAATTTTGTTTTGACATGTCTGGAATGCAGAGAAGATTTGAAATGTCTAGAGCATACAAGAACAAATTCCAATTAATAGAACATCAGGAGGAGAGAAAATAGCAAGCAAGCCTTCAATCTAAATGAAGACTTTGTCTTCCCTTGCCTTCCCCTCCCTTCCCTTTCTTCTCTTCCTTTTCCATTCCTTTTCCTTTTCCTTTTTTCCTTTTCCTTTTTTCCTTTTCCTTTTCCTTTACCTTTTTCTTTTCCTTTTCCTTTCCTTTTTCCTTTTCTTTTTCTTTTTCCTTTTACTTTTCCTTTTACTTTTCATTTTCCTGTTCCTTTTCCTTTTAATTTTAATTTACCTTT
>JAWWEV010000004.1:25402973-25417916 GCA_035583235.1 Hafferia zeledoni | reverse complement strand
TCCTTTTCCTTTTCCTTTTCCTTTTCCTTTTCCTTTTCCTTTTCCTTTTCCTTTTCCTTTTCCTTTCCCTTTTCCTTCTCTTTTTCTTTTTCCTTTCCCTTTTCCTTTTTTCCTTTCCCTTTTCCTTTTTTCCTTTCCCTTTCCCTTTTCCCACGGCCTAGGAAGGATTATATTGAAGTCTCTACTGTTTTTCAAATAAGTGATTGCCATGTTTGAACTCAATAGTTTGCCAGACAAGCACAAGCAAACAGATCTTTTGGAATGGTGTGAGACTATGGGCAAACAATTCCTAAATTACTCTTGCCAAGTCCACTATTCTGCCAAATGTTAAAGGCGGCCAAAGAGATGTGATTAAGAAAAGGCAATTAAAAAATCCAGCAATGTGGGTTAACATTAATAGGGAAAATAGCAATACAGCTGTTAGAAACTGGGGCATCTTTTCCAGCACTGTAATAAGGGGAAAGGAAAATCCCAGAAAAATGTGCCATCTTTCCCTACCAACTGCCATGAGTGAGCGTTCCAGAAGGATTTTCCAATCAATAATATAATTATATATCCAGATCCAGATTTTCTTTCTAGTGGAATGGCTGTTAAGGAGGGAGGTAAGACAGCAGATTCCTATCCATGGAATCATGGAATCATTAGAGTTGGAAAAGATCTCTAAGATCATAAAGTCCAACAGTCAGCCCAGGACCACCACCATGTTCACCATCAACAGTGCCCTCAAGTGCCACCCACAAGTTTTTTGAACATCTCCAGGGCTGGACACTCCAAATATCCCTGACAGCCCTTCCAGTGTCTGACCACCCTTTCCAGGAAGGAATTCCTGCTGCTGTGTCACCTGCCCCTGCCCTGGCTCAGCCTGAGGCCGTGCCCTCTCCTCCTGTCCCTGTGCCCTGGAGCAGAGCCTGACCCCTCCCGGCTCTCCCCTCCTGGCAGGGATTGCAGAGCCAGAAGGTGCCCCCTGAGCCTCCTTTTCTCGAGGCTGAGCTCCCCCCAGCTCCCTCAGCTGCTCCTGCTGCTCCAGCCCCTTCCCAGCTCTGTTCCCTGCCCTGGACTCGCTCCAACCCCTCAATGTCCCTCTTGGAGTGAGGGGTGAGCCATCCATCAAGGGCAGTATTTCCTCACAAAAGATGGTGCAGAAATGGCAATCAACCAGCAGAATCAACCTGGTCCTCCTTGTGCCCTTTGTCTTCACCATCAGGATCAAGCAGGTACCACCAGATTCTTGACCTTCACCCCAGAGCCTTGTGGTCACTCCTGGTGTGCTGAAGGTCCCTCCACTGGCAGTGCCCTCTGCAGAACCAGAAGCAGGGAAGGAGTTTTGCAGATGTTACCCAAAGAAAGAAGTTTCCAGCCTCCCACATACCTGGAGTTTCCATTTGAAATCTGTTTTCTGCTGTTCTCCTTAGCAACACAGGCTTCAGGTTCTTGTCCCTGGTGGGGCTTTGCAAAGATCCTGTTGATTTCCTTGTTCATCCCCCCACAAACACCATTTCCCACAGAAGTCCCTGAAGAAGAAGCCTGGAAACTCTGCACCAACTCTCACTACTCTGTGTGCTGCTCCCAGACTTAATAATCAGACTTAATGATCTTCCTAAAATATTGCATGTGAGATGCCAGTGACATTAATGAATGTTTAACAAAGGCAAGAAGTGCTGCTGACTGAATATAAATACTTGCACAGAAAGATTTAGCATTTGTTTAGTGAGCTTAATTAAAAAGCTCTACTCGATGCGAGCGGTGCCCTTTGGAGGATCTAAACTCCTTGATGAAGAAATAAACTGGTTTCCCTCACTCAGAGCTTTCTTTTCTTCCTACATGAGGAGTGGTTGCAGAGATCAGAAGATAAATTCTCATCTGCTGTCTTCATTTAAAAGCTATTTTAACGTCCTGATAAGCCCAGGAGTTTTGGGGAGGCTTCATTGTGTTTGCCTCAGTTGTCAATGAACAAACTGGAGGTAATTAACCCAAGTTGGATATCTCAGAAAGATCCAGAGCCTTTGCATTTAGCACAGAAATGGGAACATTTCTGTAGGGAAACCCACATCCCTTAATGATTAAACTGCTTTATCCCCTGTTTAATGCAACTGGGTCATTCCAGTGAAGGTCAAGGTGCTGCATTTCCAGTTAATCTTGTAGAATTATAAAAAAGCATAATCAATAATCAAAAGGTGTGGAATTAAACTCTCTAGATAGAGGAGAAGTAGATAACATTTTTTCCACAGCTGCAGTTGAGGAAGATGCTGAATTTCTCTGAACAAAACCCAATTGATTGCACTGAGCCAAAAGTTTCTGAGTCTTTCTGACCTTGCAGTTTTGAGCATTATATCAGGTATATATTGGATTCATAAATACAAACCCTAAACACTTCCACAGCAAGCCTGTGATAGGCATTAAAAAAACAAACAAAAAAAAAGAAATATTCATTCCATGTCACATGAATGAATTGTCCTACAGTGTCAACCGTCTGCATCTCTTATTTCATGAATAAAATTACAGGTTATTAATGTCCAAGATTAAAGGCAACAATGTGCTTGGTATTAAAAAAAAACCCAAAAAAGAAATTGGTATTTTAAAAATAACTCCAAAAGTTATGTGGTAACTGAGAAACTAAAACTCAGTAAGATGTGTATTGACTGTACACAAACAGCCATGAATGTCATTTCTACAACTCATTAGAAATACCTCAAAAATCCCCTTTGAAGACACTGATGGTTTCTCTAAGGTGGAAGAAAGTCAAAGATCTGAAACTGTAAATTGTGCAGGCTGAACAATTCCAAAATAAATTATGGCTTTAAGATGTTCTAAATATTGACATAGATATTGCTATAATATCATAGGGAGAGAATAAATAATAGTATAATGGTGCAGTAAAATAAATCAGTTAAAATCTATATGAATACCCTATATTTCCAAATTATTGAGAGAACATTTGATTTATCAAAGCTTGTCTTTCCCCCACTGCTGGGTAAATGATTATTTATTTTTAGACTACAATGTCTTATTGTGAGAAAAACCCCAACTTTTTAATTCTCAAATTTTCCTGGAATGGAGAATTATTTTAATCTGAGCTTGGTTGGTTTTCTATTTTTTTAGCTGATGCTGCCAGCAGCATTTGGGGCTTACTTCTTTTCATTAGGAAAAGGGATTTATGACAGCCAGGTATTTGGCATGAGTCCATTCAATTAAAAATAATGCAGAAAAATGCTATTTATCTGAACAGAAGAATAAAATAATACCAGATAGTTCTTCTGTGGAAGTGCGAAGACCTTGTCCAAGGGCTTGTTATTGATCATTTACCTGTATGGGAGGGGATTTCCAAGCCAAAAGGATTTTATGGCCCAGTGGTCAAATTCAAGTTTGCTTAATGTCGACTCACATTCTCCTGAAAGTCAAACTCCCAGACTGAAATCTCGAGCCAAAGCCAACTGAAGGCACAGCAATTCCCACCTCTGCTGTGGACCTGGGAAATGCTTCCAGGCATTTCATATTACTGGAGCAGGTTCTTAATATCTTGTATTTTTAACCAGTTTTTATCAGAGCAAACTGCTCAGCTGCATCTGAGGGACTGTGACAGGTCTGTGGCACAAAGGCACATCCTGGCAGGTACAAGTTCAGAGTTCCCAAGGGATTTATGTGGGATATACACAATGAACTAAAAGCAAGAGTGAGCAAACATTACTATGATTTTTGAAGCTCTAAAAATAAGGCTTAATTAAATTCCTTCAGGAGTTTCATCCAAGCTTAAGATTGGAATTTGAATGAAGAACTGTAATTTTTCACTAATGTTTTTGTCACATCAGAAGATCCCTCCTTCTCCAACCTGGCCCTGGACACTTCCAGGGATGGGGCAGCCACAGCTTCTCTGGGCACCCTGTGCCAGGGCCTGCCCACCCTCCCAGCCAGGAATTCCTTCCCAATATCCCATCTAACCCTGCCCTCTGTCAATTTGAAGCCTTTCCCCTTGTCCTGTCCCTCCAGCCCTTCTCAAGTCTCTCTCCATCTTTCCTGTAGCTCCTTCAGGCTCTGCAAGGCCACAGTTGGGTCACCCCCAAGCTTCTCCTCTCCAGGCTGGACAATCCCAGCCTTTCCTACCAGCAGAGCTGCTCCAGCCCTCACAGGGCAGAATTTGCTCCTGCTGAACGATCCCTCTGAAAACAGAGATTTCCATAGGTCTCTTTGGAGGACTTCACTGCAAACCTGTTACACCCAAGGACTAGTAAAACCTCTCTCTGTGTCCTCTCTGGAAAATCCATTCAAGCAAGTTTTTTTCAAGTCAATGCTTTAATACTCACCCCTGATTGAAATGGGGGGCTTAAGATTACATGTGGTTAACCAACATAAAGGACTACGATTGTTAGATATTGAAAATACAGATATGTCAGATCCATGGGCAAAGATTTGATTTAAGGAAATAACATCCAGACATCAATGTCTGTGAACTTCAGAGCCCTTTTTTCTCTTTTGAGCCCCTTGGCAGAGGCCATGCTCTCTCTTAAGTGAAACCCATTATCTCTAAAGCAAAGGCAATAGACTTTAATCGGGTTACTGCATATCACAAAGAGGTTAAGGAAAAGATATTGAAGCTCTTCAATGAAAATATGTATTATAGAATACATAAGGAGATTGAATCTCCTGAGATTGTCTTGTATTTTAGAGAAATTTGGAGAGCACTTAATGTGAATTCTATTTTAAAATGCTTTCAGAGCCTGGAAAGTTTGACTGTTACTGAACATGAAATTAATGAACAAATGGTCATATCTCTGACAAATGATCCTTCATTCAGCAATGGATCTTGATGTAATTAACATCATGTTAATGGGAATGACTGGAGCTGTGCCAGGGCAGGGTTGGGTGGGATCTCAGGACAAGGCTCTTCCTCCAGAGGGTGATGGGCACTGATCAGGCTCGCCAGGGCAGTGGGCACAGCCCCAAGGCTGCCAGAGCACCAGGAGTGTTTGGACAACACTCTGAGGGACAAGGTGGGATTGTTGGGGTTTCTGTGCAGGGCCATGTGGTGGGCTGGATGGTCCTGGGGGGTCCCTTCCAGCTCAGGATATTCTGTGATTCTGTGGAACACACAAGACATATGTTATGTTTTCCTCTACTGTGTTCAGAGCTGCAGGAACCTGTCCAGCTTGACTCAGGACAGAACCAACACCTCCAGCACTGAAAACTTCAGGAACTGTTCTCATAGAAGCACCAAACCCCTAAATTGGCTTTGATAAAGCAGGGCTGTCAAGGACATTTGAAAAAAAAAAAGGTCAAAATTCTAAGGCTTTAAATTTTGTTGTTATGTAACCCCTTGCTCTGCTTACTAGAAAATTAAGGCTATTCCTGAGCTCTTCTTGCACTTTGAATGGTCCTTTTTCTGCTTTCTAAAGCAAGCACTTACCAAATATAAGAGAAAACTGTGAGAAAGTCAAGAAAATGAGACCTTTAAACTTCCTTTAAACTTGAGGAAGTTCTATGCAGACATTGGAAGTCAAACCTTTTGCAACAGGTACAGATTTGCATGTCTTGTATTATACGCAAACATATGATATGGTTCTCTATTTAACCTTTCACTGAAATTGAAAGGCATGAGGAAATTCCCTTTTTACCACCTTTATTATAAAAAAAAAAAAACATTTTGTATTGCTCCCTAAAAAAAAATCTAATGCTCAGACTAGGAAAAAATGTTAGTCAGAATTAAATATGTAGACATTATTTTGTGATTGAAAATAGTCTGCTCCAAAGTGTATAGCAAAAACCAAGGCCAGTTTTCTCACCTGACATATGAGTCTTTGTTCAATTCTCTCTAAAAAAGAGAATTTTAATTTTTTTTTTTAATTATAACATCCCAAGCCAATTCCAAGAGTAATGAGTGGAGGATTTTTGAGCTGTAGATAGGAAGAAAAAAAAAAAAAAAAAGATTTTTATTAATCCTGTTCCCTTCAGCATCCCTGTGGCTGAATCCTGACATTCCAGACACATCCTTGCCCCACCAGCAGCTCATAAAACCAGTGTGGTGATGCTCTTGAATGTCATTCTCTCCTCATCACCATGAAGTCCTGTTTTGCTCTTTATTTGCAGCAGAAGGAAAAGTGATGCTACGGATTTTTTTTTTTTTTTGGATGTGCTCTTTATAGCACTACAGCTGCTCCACTAAAACCCTGGGCTCCTCCTCTCCCCACAATGCCAGGAGAATTGGTTATTAACTCTCAATGAGTGTTGCAGGACTGTCTTCCAAAGATTTCTGCTCTTAAGCGTGGAGCTGGAACGGAAATGGAGGGCTCGTGGGTGCCAAGAATTCCCTCCCAGCTGTGCTGTGAGGAGGGAATGAGTGAGTGAGTGAGGAAGGTTTATGGGGGGATGCTGTGACTTGCATTTGGGCTTCAGTTCCCACACTGTGTCTTTCCTGAGTCATAACATTACCTGCAATCACCAAATTTGTTTTTCATTTTAAGGCTGAGATGATAAAAAACCCCACTCTGTTGTAATTTTCGCTCCAAATCACATATTTGTCCCCAGCAAAGTTGGAGGGAAATGAGCAAAAGCCCATAAAGTTTGAAACTCATTTTGTGTCCCCTGAAAAATGTCCATGTGTTCTTGGAGCTTTGAAGTCACTATGAAGCACACTGGGTGTTCATTGCATGACTTGAAATTACATTCATTTTTGGAAGTTTTATGACAAAAAAAATATTAAAAAATTATACATTGCTATTTCCAATACAATTGCTAAGAATTCCTGGGAATACCAGGTTGTCATTTCAGGGGATTTGCATCCATGGGCATGCAAACAAGGGCTCTTTAGCTCCCACAGGTGCAAATGCCTTGTCTTCCCATGCATGGTCTAAAGATTCTCATTCCACTGTAGTTACCTACTCTTGTTTAACATATTTTCCCCCTTTTGTTGCAAAACAAACCAGACATTTTGCTTGATTAGAACACAATTTGTCTCCAAGTCATACTTCAGCAGGCAGAGAGGTTAATCTCATACACTGGCATTGAAAATCTCAATTCTAGCTAATAAAAGAGCATAATAAAACATGGGCATCCACAGGGAAGGTCAGTGGAGATATCAGTACAACACTGCATTAAATACAGTTGTTTTGATTAGTCTTTATCAGATTATAAAAACAAGGCACAGAGTTGTTGTGTCCATACACAACCTCATGAAAATAACCCAAACAACACAGAAACAGAACCTTGAGTGTTTTCCAAAAGGAACATTTTGACCTTTCCCCAGTTCAACTGAGAAGAGTCATTGAAAGTAGCACAATGTGTTTTTTGACAAAAATATCAATGCAATTAAAAATATGTATCAGAAGTACTTTAATGTGCTCTCATCCCTGTCTGCATCCCACCCTAATGCCATCAGCTCTCACAGTCACTGACACGTGCAGGGAAACATTAAATGTGACTGTCACTGAAAAGAAATGTTGTGACTGTATTTTCTTCTCTTTGCTTCCATGACTGTTTCTTTATTATCCACTCCTTTTGTCAATATTATGTAATTTTATGGTGCAAACACGCTGTTGTCTGATGTACATAATCCCTCTGTAGCACTGGCTGCCAACTTCAATCACAGAATTCTGGGAAATTCAGGGAATTGTTTCCTCTCCTTGCATAGTAAAGCCAACCTCAGCTTGTCCTGATCCACATATCCTCCATTTCTTTCTTAAATTTTGTAATTCATCTAATTTCTGTAATAATGGTTAAAAGACCCCTTGGAAATATTACATTGAGGTTTTTAGAGACCCCTCTGTTGATATCTCAATTTCTCTGTGTTCTAAACATAATACCAGCAATTTCAAGCAGGGAAAGGTGATATAATAATAAAACATGCATAGTTACTTTCACTCATATAACCCCATTCTAACGACCTAAAGAAACCCCAGACTGAGTTGTTTCATGTGATGGTCAAACAACAGGTATCAATTTAAGACAGCAAATCATATCCCCCCAAGGAAGGGCAGCCACCTCATGGAAGCTTCACATTCCAGGCGGAACAAAAAATAGGAAAATTAAAACATGAAAACCAGAAAACACAGCACAAAAGTCCTAACTAACTAACTGAAACAGTTTTGTTGTCTTATAAAACAAAAAAATGGAAGGCCCTTTTTGAGGGGCTGATTAAATATCTCTGCCATTGACAGTGGAATCACTGAAGGATTTTAGAGCTTCCAATTACTGGAAACTGGGAAAATGTCTTATTTAGTGACAATAGCATCACTTGTAATTAAACTCTTTCCTAATTCAAATCTTTCTACCTCATGTCCTAAATTTTATCCTACAATCTGAACCTTAAAGAAAAAAATCAACATCAGAATAATTTTGAGTCAAAGGTGCCTGTCAGGTTCAATGTATACGTGATTAATTACTTGTATTTATAGGCCAATATGTGAATTAGGCTTGATCTATTGCTTTTAGTGGATCCATTCTGATTTGCTCAAAGTCTCTGTGGAGAAGGAAGGATGGGACTTGCCTGGAAGTGGAGATTTGTTGGGACTCCCTGTCCATATGCACAGTCACACTGTACCAGGTGAATATTGTCCTGCACTGAAACCAGAGAACTGCAGCTTGACTTCCCTCATGCCACGAATATTCCTCTTTATAAAAAGTAATACACAGCAAAAGCAGGAGAGATTAAGAGGTTGATTTGTGGAACTGCATATTGGCAACATCTCAAAAATATCCCAACACTGCTCGCAATTTTTAGTGACTGTACACTGTCAAGATAAAGTTTGTTAATGGACACTCCCAGGATCTGAGGTTCAGAAGATGGATTTGGACAGGAAAAAAAATACATTTCAGTCTCTGCTACTTTTTTTTTTCTGGCTGGTGAATTAAAATGCACATCTTTCATGGAGATATTCTCTCACAATAAATAAAAGGCATCTGGTGCATGCTTCTGTTCAGGAGAAAGCATAAGGAGTAGAGAATTTGGTTTCTTAGCTGGGGAAGACATGAGGAGCAAAACCAGAGAAAGAAACAAAAGGAAAGAAAACAGAATTGAAATAAATAAAGGAATTACAGAGGACAAAACTCAAAGGTCTGGAAGAGTCATGGGGAGGAAAATTCTACCTCAGCAGCATGTCTGAGAGAAATTAAGGCAGGATCAAACTCTTTAGCCTCCATATTTCATGCAGAGGAGCTGTGAGCTCCAGGGCACATCACTAAGGGTGAGCAGCTCTGTCTGGAACAGCTGGTCTAGGAACACAAACCACGAGTAATAACCCAGAGACAATACATAAGTATCTCTCATGCGGAAGAGCTTTTCTCTTCAGCTTGTGCAGAGTTCTGTCCCTGAAGAGCAGCAAAAGCTTTCCTGTGCCTGGAGGTACATCCACACACTTCAGGTGGGAGATTAATGAGCCTGTGATGGGCACACAACACTCCAGGTGGTGTTGACAAGTGCCAACATGTGAGTGCCAGCTTGTCTTCACACTGAACAACCCTTCGGATTTATGGAGGCAGGAGGCACCTGCCCCTGCCAGGCAGGATCCTGTGGCCATGCAGGGGCAAAGCCCTGTCTGGCCCATCCTGCTCCTCCCTCAGAGCCAGCCCTCAAAGAACATCTTGCCTGCAAGAGGCAACAACATTGCTGGGAGCCCCAGGAAATGAAAAATTAAAACCGAAGGTAAGGAGAAGAGCAAAAATCAATGTTGCCCACAGGGTTTGCCTTGTGCAACATCACCCACAGGCCACTGAGGGAGGGGGCACTTCTCTAAACTCGGGGACACACAGATGCTCAGTGTCATCCTTCCCAGGGATGGGAGTTCAGTTGGAATAATTGATTAGCATACCAATCAGCATTTTCACCCCAGGCAGTTGTAAGCAGCTGCTTTGTATGTAATGAGTACTTAACTGTACAAACATATCCTTCCATCTGCACTCCCAAATAAATCTGTGCCAAAGGACCCTGATGCTGCTGGAATAAATCAGAGAAAGCCTCTCCAGCTCGAAGGTAACAGCAAAGCTTCTCCCTGGCACAAGTTCAGTTCTTGCATGTGTAGAGTCCATGAGTAAGTCAGCTTAGTAGCACTCAGAGGGAAATAGTGTGTCACAAATTGAGTAAGTAATGGAGAGTGTACATGCAACATTGCACCACTACCCCTGTGTCAGAATTCTTGTCCATTATGTGTAGCTTGGCCTTGCAATCTCAGAAAAGAAGGCAAAATAGCTACAAGAGCTATGGAGGTGGGCTGTGAGGGCAGTGGGGATTGAATTAATTCTTTCACAGAGTGAGGGGAGGCTCCTCACCTAGAAAAGGAGGGCCAGGGGGTGAAACAGTCGGTGCTGGGAGGAGAGAAAAGGGTCAAAATGCAAAATCTGAGAACAGTACTTTAGTAATATCATTGCAGTACATTTAAATGCAGAAAGGGAAAAGTGATTTTTTTTTTCCTCAGGCTGTGTCATGAAACTGTACAAATAACTGTGAAAGCAGAAACATGGAATCTAATGCTCTGGAGAGGTTTGAGGAGCTGGAGGGAGGTGGTGAGAACACCCTCCCTGCCCATTACCTGGTACCAAGCAGCCTGCAGAGCCCAAAGGGCTCGCTCTGCTCTCCCCTTCTTGTGTGCCCCCTGTCCAAAACACAGCAGGGCTTTAGACACATGTTTGTTCTCATTTAAAGAAGCTTCTCATGTATTCTTACCTCACCCCCTGGATTCCATTTGTCAAATCAACCCATAGTCCCCTTTACTACATACAGAGCTTGAGGGAAATGAAAATTGAGTGTCAGCTGAGTTACCAGTAAATCTGAGACAGAATTGTCTTTGGGTGTTTTCAGGAGGTCTTACGACTTCAGGTATTATTTTGGGATTTCTTTTTATTTTAAAACTGTACATTATGTTTTGTTGTTGTAGTTGTTGTTGTTGTTTAATCCTCTGTTGTTACTGCACATTTGATCATTGTTTCACCCTTCCTTCTCTAAAAACTAGCTCATAAATGCAAATGATATCTTGTGGAATTGTATGGATTTGAGATCATACAAACCAATGCAGAGAATTAACAAAAAGAGAACCAACACCTGGTATAGCACTGAAAGTTCATGTGTAAGTGCAAAGATCAAAGACATGGATATAAATGGATAATTCAGAGCTTTTTGATGGTCTATTATTTGAAACTATTAATTTGGGCATAGGCAGGATACTTCTGCCAGTAAATTAATGTCTTTTGGATTGGAAGATAAAAGTGCAAGCAGTTTAAGAGTGACAACAAATACATATGTCAAAAGATAAACCTGTCATGTCCAGAAATCCCCCAGAGTGCCACCTTCCCCCCAGGGTGGGAACCATCCTTGTAGGTTCCATTGAAACCAAAAAAAAAAAATGTAATTATGCTGTAAGAAGAACCTAAAGGTTGTCTCTGTGATAAATAAATATAGTAGAGAAAAGAAAGAGAGCAAAACAAACAGGGATAATATTCCAGGAATAATGACTAGTGAATGCTACTACTTTGTTTTGGCTAAACATGAGGAAGTTGATTTATTCCTTTGTTGTATCCTAAGCATGCATTATTCCAGTGGTACAAGGTGAAGTTGACTTTTCAGGCTGAATAAGGGGACTGCTTTTAAAGAGAGATGAAGGTGCTGTATTTTGCAAATATTGGGACTAAGTCTTTTCATAGGGATATAAAATGCTCTTTAAATTTCATAGAGGAGTAAACTGAGCTGGGCAAACAAAATTTCAAAAGTCCTGATATGCATTACTGAGGCAAGTCCAGTGCCTGTTTTGTGGCAGGAGGAGGGCAGCAATATCAGGGATAGAGAAGAGTAGAAGTGGACACCTTCCACCAGCCCAGGTTGCTCCAAGCCCTGTCCAACCTGGCCTTGGACACTTCCAGGGATGGGACAGCCACAGCTTCTCTGGCCCACCCTCACAGCCAGGAATTCCTTCCCAATATCCCATCTAACCTTGCCCTCTGGCAGTGGAAAGGCATTCCCCCTTGTCCTGGCACTCCAGGACCTTGTAAATAGTCTCTCTCCGTTTTTCTTGGAGCCCCTGCAGGTACTGAAAGTCACAATCAGGTCACCCCAAAGCTTGTCTTTTCCAGAAGACTGAACTGAACAAGCCCAATTCTCCAGTTTGCAAGGCCATGAGGGAAGAAGGACATCAGGAGCCTCCAGAGCTGTGAATCCAAACTCTCCACCTGGAAATCATCCTGGCTGTTGCTGAAGGGCATTGACAGGACAACGTGCCACCCAAATGGGCTCACAGAGGGCCAGTCCTGCCTGACTGCTCAGATCTCCTCCTGTGATAAGGTCACAGCATGGTGGGTGAAGGGAAGGCAGTGGATGTAATTTCCTGGTTTTCAGTAAGCCCCTCACAGACTCCTTCTGGACAAGTTGTGGGGTGAGCAGGTTCATGATGCACTGAGTAAAGAACTGGTTGAGGGGCAAAGGTCAAAGCATTGTAGAGATTTGGGCAACATCTGGCTGGGGCCAGTCACCAGCACTGGAGATCTGGAGACAGGGCTGGAAGGCACACCATGTGAGAACAGCTAAGGACTCTTGCTTTGTCTGATTTGGAGAAAAGGAGGTTCATGGATCTCTGCAGCTTCCTAGGGGGTCATGGAGAGGGAGGGACTTCTCTCTTCTCCCTGGGATCCAGGCTCAAGACCTGGGGAATGTTTCAAAGCTGTGCCAGGGGAGGTTCAGACTAGACATCAGAAGCATTTCTGTACTGAGAGGGTGGTCAAACACTGGACAGGCTTCCCAGAGAGGTGGTCAATGCCCCAAATCTGTCACTGTTTAAGGCATTTGGAAACACCTTTAATAACACAATTTAACTTTTGATCAACCCTGAAGTGCTCAGGTAGAAGGATGATGTTTGTAGGGCCCTTCCATTCCAAATTATTCTATTTTACTTAATTTGATTCTAAAACCTTAGGGGTCTAATCCTACGGTAGATATCTTCTCTAATTCTGGAAATTATAGTGGGGGGTGACTAGAAGGAAAATAAAAGAGAAAAGCAAACAGAATTGATGGCAGTTCATGAAGAGCCTCAGGAAATGCATATTTTAGTATGAGTAAATTCTGTCTGCTTTGCTGGATGTGGATCAATACATTCTGGGCATCAGCAAACAATCACTGTCCTCCATTCCGGTTTCTTTGACACACATTGTTCTATATTTCAAGAGTTCAAGTTAAAAAGAAGTTGACTGGAATATGGTACAGACTCAACACACAGTGATACTGCTGTTTGAAAAATCCTTCTCAAAAACTCTTGTTCCATAGCTAAGCCAACAGCAAAACTCTTTGCAAAGGTGAATGAAACAGAGCACTTGGTTTTCACTGGCTGCAAGATTCCACCACTGGTGACTTCTTTAGCAACATAAAATGGAATTTAAGACTGACATGAAGGCAAAGAAACATGGTTAGTGGTGAAAAGGGTTTGGCTGTCAATAAGAATAGAGCATTCAAATATGTTTTTCAAAGTAAATAATCATAGAAAAATATATTATGTCATGGGACATTATTTTGGTTTAGTCTCTCGAGTTTCTCCAGGTCACTGAGGTTTGTGACTGACTCTTAACTCTCTCAAGGCTGGGGAATAAAAGGCATCTGATAAAACACAGACACTAAAAGAAGATCATGAGGAAAATGCTGTGGCTCAGTGGCCATTGCTATCACTTTACTGATTAGGACAATCTACTACAAAGTCCTGCAGGTACTAAGGGTATGTAGAAGGCTAAAGAAAAAAATGTCTGGAGAACTACAACCAATTAAATAATTAGCATTTTCCTAATATACAGAGCCAACTATGGTATCTATGGAAGAGGAACTATTCCTTATTATGACATAGGAGTCTTTACTAAAAATAACAGCATTTTCTGATATACCTTTTAACCCCCTCTTCATCTTTCATGGCTCTTTGAGGTGGGCACTGGAAATTTTGCATCCTCAACTGAAAAGAAAGGAGGGCATGAGCTCCTCAGATATTTTATTTCTAAAACAGAAAATGAAAAAAAGGAATACCTAGGCATTCCAAATGTGTCTACAAACAAGGCTCTTCCATGGTCACACAGGCAGAACAAAACCAAAAATTTTATACAGAAAGGTATAAATTTATCAGTTTGGGTTTGGTTTAAATCACCTGAGTTTCACTGCACAGCACAAAATGAACAAGTTCTGGTGCCTTCAGTGCACTGGGCTTGGACATGAAGGAGATAAATCCACACTGAGTCATCCTGGCTCTGAAGAGCCTTTATAGAGAGTTTTTCTTTATAGAAAGTTTTGCTGTAAATGAAATTCCTGCATTGTGGGAGGTTGCTCATCCATTACAGATTGCTTTGAGGAGCACCACACACAGACTTATTTTCTGTGAGGTTTAAAATTCCTATTTTTCTTTGCACATTTTTTGCTTGACTGACACAGAATATATTGCTGTTGTTGTTGTTCTGATTTCCCCTCCCAAATCAGAATTAAGCAAGTGATCCTTTAGTAGCTCACCATCCATAAAATTAACACTTCTGTGTTACAAATGTAATATATACATTTATATTTTACATGTATTTGTATATATACATATACACGCACGTATGAACCTATATACAGGGGTTCTGCATAATACTGCCTTGATAAATATTGTCTTCTTATAAAGGAAAAAAATCCTAAAAATAAGAATGTCCTCAAATTATTCTAACACGTAAAATGTTCTAAGAATCATTCATGTCTGCCATAGAAACTAAAAAAGGTGATGCAACAGCTCTGTCCATCAGAATGCCATTAATTCCTGTGGGAATTTTAGGAAAGAAGGACAAATTAAAAAAGAAAAAAAAAATCCAAAAGGACATTATTGTTTATGAAGAGAGCGCTAAAGATGAAAACAAAATCACATTTACACCACAAGAGGTTTTCTTATATGATAGAATTGTAGAATCATAGAATCGATTGGGTTGGAAAAGACCTCTGAGATCATCAAGTCCAACCCTTGGTCCAACTCCAGTCCC
>JAWWEV010000004.1:25382598-25392792 GCA_035583235.1 Hafferia zeledoni | reverse complement strand
ATGCTGTGCCATGTGCTCTGGGATGGCCCTGCTGGAGCAGGAGGTGGCACCAGATGCCCCACTGTGGGCCCTTCCAGTCTGACCCATTCTGGGATTATTTTTCCCAAGCCTTCCATGAAGGTTGTACCAATCCCATGATGATATACTAAACTCTGGTTTGCACTAGTATTTTTTACTTCTTTCTTACATCATTAGATAAACTTACCTGGGTGTGAAAATAATCTGGAATCCTCCTATTAAATAATAATTCATATGAAATAATAAATAAATATTAAATAATTACAATAATCAGGAATGCTACTAAATAATCAGGAGTCCTGCTTTTGTTCTGACCCACACTCTTGAATGAGAAAGGACCTATGAATTTGGAAAGCCTTAGATGTCATATGCCAACCCATTCCTTGTCTAAAGGGAATTTGTAAAAAAAAAAAAAAAAAAAAAAAAATTAAGGATAATGAACTTGTGTTTATTTGGCACTGTAGGGAATCAGTCATTTATCCCACCAGACCCTCTGGCATAGAGTACAAGAGAGGCTGCTAATTAGCAGTGGTTGGGTATTAATCACACTTGTTCCTTCTCCATTCACTCCATGAAGTGCTTGCTCTACAAGTGCTCTCCTTGCTTGGAGAAGAACAGCTGTGTCTGTTCCTGGGTATTCAAACAGACAGATGTTGGAGAAACTGCAATTTTCATACTTTTTTCTGAAAAAATAAGGCCTTTTTTACAGTCCCAGTCTCAAGACTAATATTTCTTAAGGTGATTCCTCTGCTCCAGCACTGAAAATAAAGCACTTGAGCATTCCCAAGTATAGCACTTTATAAATTAATTATAGGTGAAATTTGAGGATTGTATATGGAACAACAAAGATAAAGTTAAAATTGGCTCTACACTCATGGGAGTCAGCCCCTGGAATTGTTCAAAACTCAAGCAGATGTGGCACTTTGTGGTGTAGTTCAGTGGACATGGTGATGCTGATAATCTTGGGGGTCTTTCCCAACCTTCATGGTTTCAGGATTGTGTGATTCTGTGATCTGTGGGTGGTAAATCCACAGCTTCTCTGGGCAGCCACTGTTTGATTCTCTGTGCCAGTGTTTGATTCCTGGCATGGTAACAGATACACAAATAATAAGTATTTCTTTTGTTCAAATGGATCAGTTTGGAAGGGCCTCCTTGAACTTCTGACAATGCTCTGCTGTTTGAGAACTGTTCATAATAATAATAATAGGAAGAAATGTCACATATGTTGGTGTTGTCCTTCCCACACATGAGGAACAACTTGTCTCCCAGTTCCTCAACGCTGTGGGCAAGGTGATATTGGAGGGGCAGGGTGTTGTTTTCCCCTTGCCAGGCCATTTCCACCTTCAGGTGACTTCCAAAACACTTGGCAACATTAGGAAATGTACAGGAGCCTCATTTTACCCATTTTTGAAGAGCATGAAATGATTGTGAGTCCACAGACACAAAGCTCGACAGGTCAGGACAAGAACCAAAGAACAGTCAATTCCTACTTTGTTAATAATCTGAAGAAAATAACACCTCCCAAACTGTGAGATTATTGCCTGTTCTGTGTAGTGTTATTGACCTCATTAAACTCAGAGACAGCAAATGATAACTGTCTATGGAAATTGTAATTTTTCAATGTGTTATCTCCTTTCTTCTTCAGATTAAGTATTGTCTTATTTAATACAATATAATTGCTTGGAACAGTTTCTTTCAGCTTTCATTGGATGGACATGTTACTGCTGTGGGCCAATATAACTCCTAATTCTCAAACTAAGCATTAGATCAGTTATTAGAATTGATAGCAGAGGTGAGTTTGCCTTACAGGAACAAAAAACACAGCTGGAAGTTGGTGGGAATGTGGCACACATTGCCCTGTTAACCCTGCCATGGTGTTGTTATGCTAAACTCTAGCAAAAAAAAATCAAACATAAAAAGCTCTTAAGGTCTTTGGAAAAAATTATGGAGAAAAAATTAAGATTATGGTGCTTCAAATTTATAATTCTCTTCATTTCTCTGTTGTTTGTTTGTTTGTTTGTTTGTTTGTTTTTCTGAAGAAAGACATACCCATTATTTTCCACCCTCTGTTTTCCAAAAGAACTCAAATTCATTGGCAAGTCTTTCCTGTACACTCTGACGTTTGTTAACACACCCCTGACCATCCTTAAGGAGATCTATTCAGTCTTCCAGCACGCATTTATTTTCTTCTGATTCAGACACATCTGCTCATCCAGTGAAGCATGAGAAAAATTCTTAGTTAGAAGTTTAGTACTTTCAAGGTCTTGCCTGGCACAGATCTGTCCCTCAGCTGGGGGATGCTGGTTAAACCACACATTGAAGAATTCTTTGACCTTTTACAGAAGGGAACTTCAAACCCCCCACCATCTGCCACATAAAGATCTAAATCACAATGTACTGGGGGGAAAAAAAAACCACACCAAAATAAATGGGTAATGAGGTCTCAAAAATGTTAAATAGGAAGGTTGATTTTCAACTGACTTGGAATTTGCTTGATTTGAATATCACCTGATCGTCAAGAACACAGTCATGACTCCCTGATCCTGGGATGTGCTGGAGGGTGACTGGACAGCTCTGGAGGTCAGGTCCAGCTGATGGTGGAAACTGTTCTGCTTTCCAGAACCATGCAGCAATCTTGGAAGACTGACAAGAGCTTGTGAGAGACAGGGCCCACCTGACAAAGCCTGGCCCATCTGGAAAGGAGACCTTTAAACTCAGAGCTGGGAAATCAGCCTGACTCTGCTTGCTCCTTTGGACTGTCCTTCTTGGAGCATGAGGAGCAAAGAGGAGGAATTGGAGATCTGTGTGCAGTTCTAGGACTACAGTCTCCTTGGGAAAATCACAGGGTGGTGGGAGCACTGAACTGGGTAAAGAAAGCTCTGTGGGGAAGGGCAGAGCAGGAGGGCAAGGGAAAGTGTGGAGCTCTGCCTTGGAACAGAGGATGAGCCAGCTCTGAGCCAGGAGCAGAGGACAGACCAACATGGGCGGTATTAAGTGTCCAAGACCAGGCTGGACAGGGCTTGGAGCAACCTGGGCTAGTGAAACATGTCCCTGCCCATGGCAGAGGGTGGAAGGAGATGGGCTTTGAGGTCCCTTCCAGCCCAAACCATTCTGTGATTCTCTGATTCTCTGATTCCATGATTGTGGTGACACTGCTGCAGACCACTGGATTGGGAAGAAATAGATGAGCTCCTTCTGTTTGCAGGAATTCCAGGAGGAATTCATGGAATTGAACAGAGGGAAAGGCTGAGTTCTGCCACTGGAGAGGAATAAAACCATGCCTTAGTCCATGCTGGGGCTACATGGCTGGAAGTGCTTTGTGGAGAAAGACCTGGAGGTCCTGTTGAACACCAAAACTAAACATGGGCCAGCAACATGCCCAAAGGAAGCCAACAGCCTTCTGGGCTGTGTTGGAAAAGCATAGCCAGAAGGTCAAGGGAAGGGTTCTTACCACGTCCCTTAGCAGCAGAAGGTACAGCTGGAGTGATGTGTCCAGTGTTGGGCTCTGAAGAGGAGAGCGACATGGACTTACCAGGGTGAGTCCATCAAAGGGCTCTGTTTGATGTTGCTCTAAGGAAGGGGAGTTGGACTAGACAACCTCCAGATGTCTTTTCCAACCTCAATTATTCTATGGCTCAGATATTCCATAATGTTATTCTCCTTTAAGTCCAGTGGCAGGGTGTCCCTGACCAAGGCAGGGGTTGGAACTAGAGGATCTCCAAGGTCACTTCCAACCCAAACCATTCTGGGATTCTCTGATCAAAGTACTTTCCAAAGTAATAATTGATGTGGAAAAAAAAGGCCTGAATGTGCAAAATCCTGTTAGGTGCAACACCAAGCACTTTCCCCTAAAAAGCTATAAAATGCCTGATAATAACCTTTGCAAGCTAAAAGCATGTGAATGTTTTAAATATTTTGATGAAAGCATCTGTGAGTGTCCAATGCTTCCATTATAGCAATTCTCTCAAATCTAGTAAGGGGAAAGAATTACAATGAAATAAGCATCAAAGTGAGTGTGAAAATAGGAGCACTTTGACAACAGATGTTCCCTCAAGGGTGAGAGCTGCTGGTCCACAAACCATTAAATCAATGAAACTTCCAAGTGAAGTTTAGGAGTGGCATCAGTGAAACGGTGGTTGCACCTGCAGAACATCTTCTGCATTCATCTCAGTGATTGCAGGGCATCCATCACTTCAGAGTCTTCTCACCAACAAATTGCATAAAGTTCTTTGCATTCTCCAGCCCCCATTACTGTACCAATAGCCAATTTCTCTTTCAGATAATTTATGTTGCTCCTCTTTAGCATGTGCTGTCGAGCCATAATTCACACATTTTGCTACTATAAAAACAACAATGTGCAGACAAGTCTGGCACTTCTTTCTGGAGGCAGCAAGACTGGGGCCAAATCTAAATTTATGGTGGCAAAACCTTTATATTATAGTGCCAAATCCTTCAAAAGCCTTGCCCTTGGTCAGCTCTCAGAAATTCCGGTTGTTAGAGTGTTTTTTGTTGTTTTGTTTTTTTTGTTTTTTTGGTTTTTTTTGTTGTTTTTTTTATAAACATTTAGTCATCACAATTAATATAGTGAAAGCCTCATCCAAGACTATAAGGAACTAATGTATGGCAATAAATCAAAAAGATGAGTTAACTCTTTCCCTCCAGAGAGTTACAATATCATTTAAGGAATCTAAAAGTGAAAAATGTATAAAAATATATAAATAGTCATTAAAAAACTTTGGTCCAACATAGAATTAATTTTAATTTACAAGAATAGGGAAGTTTTCTGATTTATTGTAACCCTGCTGTTTTCTGACTGCTTCTCTCACACAGAGGAGAGACATTATTTACCTGAACAAGCAGAGCAAGGTGAATGAAGCAATTGGAGTGCAGTTCTTGTGCTGTGGAGATTATAAAAAACCAGAATATTGCATAATTTATACAAACCTTCATAGATACTCTTGCAAACCTGTGAGACACAACTGTAGACTCAGCTCCAGCATATTTAAGACCATTCCTTGTGGATGTTCCTTGGTGATGTCTGCCCTTAGAATATCTCCTGCCTCAAATACAGAACAGAAACCATCTAATCACCTATATTTGAGGGGAAAAAATCCCAGATCATGATTGCATCCCTCTGGAAGCCTATTCCTTCATCTCCCAGCTGGTTATTCCCTCTCAGATGAGTTTGGGGAAGCAGGAAGAAAGGGGGACTGGCTCTGCAAGGCTGCTCCTTCCCCTTTCTGTGTGTAATGATGGCAGCTCTTCTCCCAGCAATTAATCTCTACCCCCTTAAGTAATTAAGGAATGATCCTACATTTATATCCCACTGAAGTAAACTGGGATCCTTCTTTTTATTCCAGCTGTGTGGGATCTGGCCTTTCTTTCCTTTCTCCACACCCCTATGGAAGAAAATGTGGGGTTAGCACAGGGCTGGGATGTGTTTTACCTGCTGGAGAAAGGCCACATGGAATTGCCAAAGGATACTCATGTGCAAAGAGAGAAGTTCTCAGGTGATGTGAAAGGGAAGGAAAATTCCTAGTGAAAGTCCTGGCTTAAACCAGAAAATCAAGGGTGTTCTGTTAACAATGATGGTAAAGGGTAATTAGGGTTGGGGAGGTTTGGGGGAACAATTTTTAAAGGTTAATATATCAAAATTCTGCAAACGTATCTACCAGGAATAGTTATTTTTCCAGGTTGTGGACTCTCCATCCCTGGAAGTGTCCAAGGCCGGGTTGGACAGGGCTTGGAGCAACCTGGGCTGGTGAGAGGTGTCCCTGCCCATGGCAGGGGTGTAGGATAAGATGAGCTTTAAGATCCCTTCCAACCCAAAGTATTCCATGATTCTATTATTTATCTACTTTTTTTCCAGTCAGTAGAGTCAAAAACAGTGAGCAAAGCAAAAGAAAGAGAGTAAATTCATGCTCAGATCTATCACAAAAAGTATATAACCTATTCTTGGCTGCCAAGCACTTGCAGTGAAAGCAAGACAAATCACTTCTTAATCCCTATAACCTTTTCAGGAACAATCAGGGACTGTCAAAGGAGCTGCAATTATTTACAAATCGGAGGGTCTTTCTCCTTCCAGCAATAAAATTAATGTAACAACCCTAAGTGCTATTTCACTTTGATTGTCTTTGCCACTTTTACACGTTCCCCTCAAATAAAATGTTCAGTTAAGCAGAAAAATTCAAATGTGAAAATGATGCAGTGTCAGAGAAAGGTCTTTTGCACATATTTCTTCCTCTCTATTTTCAAACAACAAACCAGCAGCAATACCTGCTACCAGTTTCCCTTCTTTGGAATATTGATATCAGTAGTTCTGTGAGGGGTTGTCCTTGGCTGGCTCTTGGATGCTCAGGGAATTCTCTGCTCTCCCCACTCCCAACACCTCGACACCCAAACCCCAAACCCACAGAAAGATCTGCCCATATTTGAGAGAATATTTCAAGTTCTAGATGGCTTGGAGGACCATCAAACTTTGCCTGCAAGACATATTAAATGATAACTTGTTTTTTGTTTGCCGTTGTTTGTACCTGCAATCTTTAATTTAAAAATAATTATGAAAACATTAAGCAAAATATAACTTTTCACGTTCACAAAAATTAAAGATTACATTGTCATTTTTTATTGTATGTTTTATTATTACTAAATAAAAAATAATACATCCCCAAAGTCTTACTGAAAATCTGGAAGAGGCCTCTTATTATGGAATATGTCCATGTCTAGTGATTTATCCATTTCTTTTCTACTGGAATAGGTAAGTTTTCTGTTTCATTTGTATTAGTGATAAGTTTCCCATTAAAATCTAAGTTAAGCAAAGAATAAAAGAGTCTCATGTGTTTGGGTATATTAAACAGGTTTTTACCTTTGTCCAAGATGTGACAGATCAGCACAGTTTTACATAAGCAAGTTTTAATTACCTGAAATGCAAAATTAATAGTTTCCCCTGGTTTTAGAAAGGGCTTTCCACCTGATTTAAACAAACACTTATTTATTTAGATCAAAGAAAGCAATTAAAGGTATTTGGACAAATTTTAATTACACAAAACATATTTGTTTTTCTAACCCAAAGCCAATTCTATTGAGTGTTGTTTAAAAATGCATTATTCTCATTCAGGGAGTATGTTAATCCTATAAGTTCTCGAAAAGCTTAAAAAAATAAAAAAAGACTTTTCACTTTGTTTTCTAACTCACAGCTTGAATTGGACACCCTTAACCAACTGTCACCCTGGCATAAATTTAGGGCTTGGAAATCTCCTGAGCTTGATGTATTTTATCCAAAAGGGATATTTCCCAGAGGGGTTGGAACTAGATGACCTTTAAGGTCCCTTCTAACCCCAATTATTCTATGATTTTATGACTTTTCATCCATTGCTTGGCTCAGGTTCTCCTTGAACCCTCGTGTGACATCCTGTGGCAGGAGTTCCAGCCCTTCCATGGCATTGCCTGTTTCCCACACTCTGTACCAGGGGTGGCACCAACACTGTCACCTCACGTGCCACCGCTCAGGCTAGTCCAACCTTCTCGTTCTTTCTCCCCACTGAGCTGGAACATTTCCAAGGAAGGTGACAAACTGGGAGGACTTGGGATTTTTTTAGTCCTGGTTCCTGGCCACACCTGGACATGGTGCTGTAGGCAGTGGAATTTCCACCACAGCTTCCACACATCCCTGAGGAAGAAGGAAAGCAGACACCAGGGCATGCAGACCCTTAGCTGGCTGTAAATAGTGCAAATAAAATACCCTTTTACTCCACTGAAAATGGTTTAGGCTCTGAGCCACCACATTCCCAGCGGGCTACAAAGGCATCTAAAAGCTTTGGTGTAATCCAAGCTGGAAGCAAGAAATCCACCAAGATATTATTTAAATGTTTTTAAAAAATCCAATAAAAGTACAAGCAGAAATATGCAATATCACAATTGCACAGTTAATATTTCCATGCATTTTGCAACACTGGAGCAGGTTCTGTGGTCCAATTAACAATTTACTCCCAGCTCAATCTTAGAACAGTCAACTTGAGGCTTCTCAGTCAGATGTGAAAAGCAAGTTGCTGTCTAGCACTGTAAGGGGGGACTTCAGCAGGGTTGCTAGTTGTCCCTCTGAATCCTGTCTTGTTTCCCTCCTGCCTCTTGGAGTCCTTCCTCTAATCGACTTCCCCTTATTGGGATGCCACCTCTTTCCTCTGATGAATTTGCCTCCTACCTGTCATCCACAAAAGGCATCACCCAATTTTCCTGTCTTTCTTAAGTGTTTCTTGTGTTCTCTGCCATTCAAGGCACAGCCCTGCTCAGCCTATGAGTTGAACCAGCAGGAAAAAAAAAAAGACTTTAAGTACAAAAAAAAGCCTGGGTACTGGGGAAAAAAGCTTTCCTGAAAGAGTAATTAGCATGGAAAGGGCTGCCCAGGGAAGTTTTGGAGCCACCAGCCCTGGAGGTGCTCAAAACCCAAGTAGCTGAGGAGCTCTGCAAGATCATTTAGTGGCCATGATTAAAGGTTGGACTTGACGACCTTGGAGGCCGTTTCCAACCTTAATGATTCTGTGATTCTGTATTTCTGCACAAGATACTTAAGACCCTGATTACAGCAATGAACTCACAGCAGTGCAAAGTGACAACGTTTCCACAGGGCCAATTTCAGGGCAAGGATAAAACCTTTAATTTCTCTGTGCTTGGGATTGTTCAGTGGTCCAAGATTTGCTCAGCTCCAACACTAGTGTCAGTGGCACTTTATTCAGGGTCAAGCTCTAATTTCCCTAGGAATGTTGATTTATACATTTCCCTGTGATCTTGTAGTTGATGGAACAACATAAGGCATGAAATGTTACTTGATAGGAGTAAAGGTCAAGAATCAACCAGAGGGGTTGGAACCAGATGATCTTTAGGGTGCCTTGCAATGCAAACTACTCTGTGATTCTGTGATTAGATGTATGTGCATAATAATAAAGCATCTTCAAGCAAAAGTGACCCAGAAAGGCTAAGTATAGAAAGTAATTCAATAAAAAAACAAGCCACAAAGGAACAACCAACCAAACAACTGCAATCTGTTTCATGCCCTGCCAGCAGGAATTGTCTCTTCAGTGTTTTTCTATTTTCAGTACTTGTACACGATTTAGTTTGGGTGTTTTTTCCCTTCACTTCTGTAGATTTTAATCTAAATTAGTGTGAAACTAATGGATGAACTAGAAAACCTCTGTTAGGAAGAGAGAAATAGCTGTAACACCTTCCTATTTACCAGGAGCAGCCAGCTTGTTATTGAGGAGTGAATTGGCTATTATGCTGTTCTGGCAAACATAAAGAGGCATTTCAAAGGTATCACACCAGCTGCCCCCAGAAATCCAACACCACGCAGCATTTTTGCAGCTGCTGTTGTACATCTGTTTGCAGCAGCTCCTTTAGCACCTTCTCCTGCTGAAATAACGACATGAAGAGACAGAAATGGAGCATTAGCGGCAGGCAGAGTTCATCCTTCTGCTGCTGGATAAGACACTGGCAGTGAGCAGTGAGACACCAAACCATCCCAGTCTGAGCTGAAGAGACCATTAATACAATGTGTTCCTGCAAACTGTGAGAAATGAAGTTGCTGTGTTAGGATTAAAAATTAAAAAATGCCTTCTCCATGCAGAGAAAAAAGCTGTTTTACGTTAGAATTGTTTTATGTTATTGCTCCTTTTTATTTTTAGTATCTGTGGTTAAGTAAAGAATAAAGGTACTTTTCTGAAGGAAAATTAAACTGCAGTCTAAACAAATACCCATCACTTTCTAGTTCCTCTGATAGTTATGTCCCAAGGAAAGCATCATGATTACAGAGTAATTTATAGGGGAAAATAGGAAAAGATCTTTTGTGTCAATTCTGCTGTAAGACAGATTCCCAATAAGGAGGGTTAATAGAAAGTTTAAGTAAAAATCATACATGTATCTCAAATACTGCTGGAAGAATAGTGCTGATCATGTCACAGGACATTAGTTAATATTTCTGCTCAAATGGGCAGTAACAGTTCACAGAATCCCAGCACATGCTGAGCTGGAAGGGACCCACAAGAACCATCCAGCCCAACTCCTGGCACTGCAGGGAACCATCACCAAGAGTCACACTCTGTGTCCCAGAGGATCATCCAAACACTCCTGGAGCTCTGGCAGCCTTGGGGCCGTGCCCACTGCCCTGGGGAGCCTGTTCAGTGC
>JAWWEV010000004.1:25357756-25382498 GCA_035583235.1 Hafferia zeledoni | reverse complement strand
CTCCAGGGCTGGGCACTCCAAACCTCCCTGGGCAGCACTTCCAGTGCCTGCCCACCCTTTCCAGGAGGGAATTCCTGCTGCTGTGCCCCCTGCCTCTACCTGGCCCAGCCTGAGGCCGTGCCCTCTCCTCCTGTCCCTGTGCCCTGGAGCAGAGCCCAACCACCCCCATCACTTTCCCCTCCTTTTACCCTCAGCAAAAGACAAATTCAATCCACAGAAGAGCCCTCTTGGGCGATATAATTTAATTCTATATTTGTAATACACTGTGTTTGTTAAAGAGCTATCGAGTAACATAATGGCTTGTTGGTGCTCACTCTTAATTTACCCCAATCTCCTCAAAGGCTTCTCTTACAAGCCCTTTTTTCCTAATTCAGGCCTGTGAGATCTCCCTAAAAAAAAAAAAAATCTGTGAGAAAAGCACTGCTTTATTGGGAAAACAAAACAGAAGAAAGCAAAACACAGCAAATCAACCCCATGAAACACAGTAGACACACAATAAGTACTGAGATGTTAGTTCCTTTTCATTGCTGTATTTCTGCCAGCAGAGGAAAAAAAAGGAAAAGAAAGTTTGATGATAAAGAAGGATAATTTATTGTGACTTTTTAACAGGAATAGCAGAGATCCTTAAGTATATCCTACACTGGTCTAAAATGTATTTAATTTTCAATTCTGTGAATACAGATTTCCCCCCCTCCCCCCCCATAAATATGGTCTTTCATCTATATAATTTTGTCTTCATTGTTCTGCAGACACACATCAACAATGCATGACAAAACAATGATATCAATTATTATGAGTTCATGGAAAAGGAAATACATCTGCATGACTCTGCAACTTTTCCCTTTCCCAGTAAAACCACAGCACAATTTTCACAGTGGGAACTCAGGACCTACAGGATGCTCCTTTAGAGCATCAATCAATGTGCTTAAATGTTTCTCAGAGCAAAACTGAATTAGAATGCAAATGAAGTCGAGTGAATTGGAAGCACAGTCCAAGTCAGTGGTGACTTCACATCAGAGCAACTCTTTCATATCATTTCTGCCACTTTTCTGAGGGCATTTTAGGAAGTTGTGTGACAGCTGGCACAGCTGGCAGAGCTGCTCCTTGGCATCCTCTGTGTCAGCCACTGAAGTAGCAAGGAAAAAAAACCCCTTGTCAATGTATCTAAAAATACTTTTGCCACAGCCTGAGCATTGCAGATTATTAATGCATTTCTTTACCTCAGAATCACTTGCTGCCTGTTTGAAAGTAAATAGTAAAAATAATGAAAAATATGTTATAAATGATGCCACTCATTTTCAAGGGGCCTCAAGCCAACTAAGCTCAGATATTCCTGTAGCCACACCTGGCAATAGGACTCAGGTGGCTCCAAAGGGTTTGGGATTCCTCATGATCTGGAGGATGCTCAGAAAAGGGGAGGTGGGAGATGCACCTGAGTTGCTGCTTACAAGGCTGGTGGATTTGCTGGTGCAACATAGCAGGAATAATCTTTTGAGGCATCCAGCACTCTACTTTCTTCTGGTTTTGTTCTGTTATCTATCTATCTATCTATCTATCTATCTATCTATCTATCTATCTATCTATCTATCTATCTATCTATCTATTATTTATTTTCCCCAGATAAATGTTCTAACTGCTCCAACATCCTTTCTCATTACTTTGACAATCCTTTTCCAAATTTAAGCAATAAAAGCCTTATTGTACCTTCACCAGACTCTTATGAAAGAAAGGGGGAAGTTTGAGTTCATCCAGAGACACCTGAACTTGGCAACCTAAACCAGCCTGACATGGTCAGAGGGGAGGAACAGCCACTGAAATACTTCATATTTAGGAGTCATTTTCCTCAGCTTAAAAAAAGCCAAAGACACCCAAAACATCCCAGACTGATATTACAGATACCACAGAATGCCCTGAGCTGGATGGAACCTACAACAGTCATTGAGTCCAGCTCTTAATGCAAGAGAAACTTTAAAGCAAAAAACTCAATGGTATTTTTTTAAGACTTAATTTAATATATAAATCTCAGCTATTTCAATATTTAGGTTTTTTATTATGTGCTTTCAGCTTACATGGAATTACTCACTGTAAGTGCTGTCTCTTTCAGCTGGAGTATTAACAGCCTTTTCCCCATCTTTGAATATCACACTGAAAATATTCCCCTATTGAACCATGTGAACATTTTTCTTGATGTTTTCCAGCATTGTACCATAGGTTTTAATAGAATTTTTATTTTATTTTTAGTCTAAGAACAAGAAGGCTTTTTTAATGGGTGTTATAGAGGAGTTTAACCACTTATGTGGTAACAGGACCAATCCAGCAACCACAGAATCATGGAATGGTTTGGGTGGGAAGGGACCTTCAAGCCCACCCAGTGCCACCCTGGGCCATGGGCAGGGACATCTTCCACCAGTCCAGGGTGCTCCAAGTCCTGTCAAACCTGGACATCAGGTCCTTCTTTTGTTCCTTCACTCCATGGGAAAGATGTTCCATTCTCCAACCTGGTTTAGGTTCAGTGTTGTTGACAAGTAGGACCAAGGTTTCCACTGGAGGTGCCTGTGAAAGTCCAACCTTCTGCCACATTGTGGTCCTCAATTTGGCCACAAAGTCTTTCATCTTTTCTTTTCCTCCTGAGTTATTACAGACCTACAACTCACAGGATTTAGAATTCAAAACCTGCAGTGTCCCAAACTGATTCATGAAAAGGAAAAAATTCTTTCTGAAAGGAAATAATGAAAATGTTTGATTGCTGGGGTGCTTTTTTATCTCAATGAAAACATTTTTATTTTAGCAGTATTAAATCTAAAGTGAGAGATTTGTATTCATTTCCATAACCTCAGTAGGCACATAATGAGATTATTTCTTCTATATCCACAAACTAAAGAATTACGTGTGTCTTTTGAGTTTTTCTTTGAAAAACAAGTAGGAAGCAAAATCCGGACATTTTCCAACTACATAAATTTATCATTTTTAACTACAGGGTTAAGACAACTTTTTTTAAATATCCAGATGTCAAGAGCTATTAAATTAATCCAGGTTTACCCTAAAGAAGGTGAGCTCCTAACAAACTGACAGTGACAATTAATCCATGCCTTTGTATTTGAAAAGAACTTGATTCAGGGTTTAGGATGGGCTTAGTTGGGAGGACAGACGAGTTTTTTGAACTCATGAAAGATGTTTAAAAATGTGAGGTCTTTGTATGTCTAGAAATTGAGATGGAAAACATGGGGATGTAAAACAGCCCAGTCTTTGCTTTGTATCAGCTGAAGCCATAGCAGAATTAATTGCCTCTAAAACCTCTCATGTAAGCCTATTGCATTAATGATAAAGCAATTTTAATGCACTTCAATCTTATACTTTTCCTTTTTTTTTTCTCCTGTGTATTTGGTACAAAGTACCTGAAAAACCTGCACAAATTATATTCCGTAAATGCAGCCACTGACTAGAACGCAGCATGATAATTAAAGCTCATTAATTAGTTTTTTATTTGCTCTCTAACCCCTTGCCAAGGAATGAGTAATCCTCCTAATCCTCCTCCAATAGCCATGTCCTACCATTCCATCTTCCAGGAAGTGTGGCAGAGCTGGATTTATTTCAGCATTCAAACCAAAATCAATCTAAAAAATCACCCAGAACTGATTTTTCTGCCCTGAAATCTCCACCCAATATCCTTTCTTTTATTGTATTTATAACTCTCAAAGCAGTAGCTCAAGAGATTAATGACTTGTGTGTTGCTCAAGCCTTGAGATAACAAAAGCTGATATGCCAATCTTCAAAATAATAACACATCACATAATTGAGAGATTTAGATGAGCCATTTTTTAATGCTATCAGCTGGTTTTGCCACATAACAACGTCCTCTCATCACAGTTCTCTCACTGCAGTGAGATGAGAATTGCGTGAGACCATCAAGGTTTATTTATGCCAAACATTTTCTCCTTGATCTTCCTATGATCATGGAATAGTTTGAGTTGGGAGGGAATTTTTAAGCATCTCGAGAGCTCAGAGTAGACTCAGACAACATAAGGAGAAGAAACATGGGCACAAAAAAAAAAAAAAGATCAACCTTTACTCAAGAAGAGAACGTGTGAGAACAAACAGAATAGAAGGTGCAGAGCAATCATGATCAATCAAAAAAGAATGAGGCATCAATGGTGAAAGGAAGCAGCAGAATTAGCTGCCTTTTGGATAATTTGGATAATTCTTTGCCCTCAGAACTTTCCTGTTAAGCATCCAGCAAGCATCAGAAATTAGGGAACCACTCCAGATAGATTGATTGCTACAGAACAGGAGAGACACTCCAGGCACCTCGAGGCAAATTTGGTTTCATTGTATTATGGTAAACACAACTATATGTTTCAGTGTGAGCCCTAAAGCACAGGGAAAATGTGTTGGTTTGTGGCATTTTTTCCCCCTAAAACCAGTACTTATTAAAATCCTGCATTATAGGTCTTTAGACTGTAGTTTTCCAATCCTATATGCAGTGAGGAATAAAGAAAACAAAAATGACACGGCATGGATGAGGTCAGTTCAATATAAAGATATTTTTGACTATTTTTAGGGGTTTTATTCTGAACAAGGCATGAATTGTGTACAGTCACAGGGGACAATAGAACATTTCCATGTGTCTTACATTACTTTCCTGAGAATAATCTCATGGCCAATGATGTTGCTTCTACACCCCCATATTTTTTTTCCCCCAGTACAATATTTTAAGTCAATATGGAATATAAAACTCTTCTAGAACACCAAGCTAGAATATTGTCTTACTGTTACTGCAAATTAGAATAATTCTTATTCAATTAAGAGCTGCTGTACTGCTAGAGTTGGGAAGTAATTTTTTTTTTATTAAGTTTCCTCGTGAAAAGGATGCATTTCCTGAAATCCTGAAGCCTTCCCAGAAAATGTTTGGTTTTACAGTACCTGGTGCCAAACCAGGCAGGATTAACCACACAGTTCTTGGCCACTGCATCTCTTCAACTCCTCACTGCCTTTTTTGTCTCAAGACAAAATTTCAATGCTCCTAAAATCTCCACTAAAGAGCCCAAACCCTGCAAGTTTCTGTGTTAATGTGGGCACCAGTTGGAAAATTTATATCCCCAAAGACTCAGGAGTGAAGGGTTCTTTTTTTCAGTGCTGTAGGATTGAAGCCCAACACATACAGCTTTTTGGGGTCCAGTAGGAGACCCCTCACACTGCACAATACCAGAGTCAGAGGAGGCTCCAATTCAGTTCAGAAAGTCAAAATAAGTATTTTTTAAATTCCTAAACTGACTTTTTTAAACGTGATTTGTGAATTAAAGACTGTCTCTAGTACAAAAACTTCCCGTGGCACAGGATCATCGTTTCAGATACAAACACTTCTGAGTTTCTCAGTCCAAGTTGGTTATTCTCTTCATACATGACAGAAATTCAGAAATAATTACCCAAACTTCCTAAAGGAAGTAAAATAAAGGCAAAAGAAGTTCCTTAAGAGTCAGAAACTCTGCTATTTTTTCCCTTAAATTCAATAAGGAGCCAAGTTGAAAGTTTTTCTGCAAGCAAATTGAAAGAAGGCTCCTCTCAAGGCTTCAGCAGTTCAAGAGTAGTCTTTGACCTCTTCTTTCATGAAAAGCCTCAGTGCAGAGTTTTTAGGAAGAAATGAATTGCAAATCTGCTGTGATTATTTTTTTTTTTTTTAGTCAGAAAACTCTTCCTGTGCTTTAAGGGAGGTGGTAATTTGCTTCTTGAGGAAAAAGCCAAGCAGATTACAAAACAACCACATATTTGCAGTGAATTGTTTGGGGAATAGCACATCATCTGTGCTCGGCAGCTGATTTCTTCCCTCGTGATAACTATGTGTGAAGTCCTTTAATCAGTGCATTTCACACACACTTTTGTTCAGCTCTACTTTAGGGGCTTAAATATGTAGTTGGGATCTTTTTGTTAGTTTGTTGTTTGTGTTTTTTTTATTCCATAGTTTGTCATAATCGCTGGTGCTGGAACCCAGTAGAAAAGGAGAAGAAAAAAAACCCAACAAAGTACACCCAAACCCCTGAATTTTTTGCTAATGGAAATATCCATTTTTTACATAACCATTGTGCCTTTTATTCCGACTTCTATACACCTCTAGGAGGTAAAAAAGCAGGAATAACAGAAGGAAGGAATACATTTTTTTGGCACACGGGGCTGCTGCTGATGGCTAATTCCAGGCTCTACCTAAGTTAAGTGAATTAGTAGATGTTGCCCTTTTCCATAACAACTTTAAGGAATATTATTGAGACTCACAGCAGGTGGAAGGCACAGTGGTTGGGCAGATAAGGGCATAAAGACACAAGAGCTGCTGCCTGCAACTGTACCCACCATGCTCCAAGGCAGAGGACTATTCCACTATAAATATAAAAGCATATAAAGCAGGATTAGAAGTCCTAGTTCATAATAATGGTTACTGGAGTAATATCAGCTTGTTTGGAGCTCAAGCACACAAATGCAGCAGAACTGGGGGAGGAAAATCAGGATTTATTTTTTTGTAACATTACCCAGTAAATATATTATTGCCACAGCCAGGAAATGCCCTTGGGTGTTACATTAACTATCTCTGGTACCAACTGGGCATGACTCCAGTGCTGGCCCATTGGGCTTGTTACTGGCTTGTTGTCACATCTCCTGTTACAACCTGCAGTTTAACTGGGGACAGCAGCAAACAGCTTAAAAGTGCAGGCACAGAGTCAGAACAGAAGCCCAGAACTAGAACCTGAGCCATTCACTCCTGGCTGCGCTGAAAAAATGAGACAGGATGAGAGGAAAGGACCTCAAGTTACACCAGGGAAGGTTTAGATTAGACATCAGGATAAAGAGTCTGCAAAGGAGTGGTTGCCAAGCATTGGGATGGGCTGCCCAGGGCAGTGGTGGAGTCACCATCCTTGGGAGAGTTCAAAAAACATGTGCACGTGGCACTTGAGGATGTGGTGGTGAACACAGTGGTGGTTGTAAAGCTCTTTTCCAGCCTTAACGACTCTGTGGTTCCATCCTATGATTCCAAGAGGAATCCTGAGGACTGCAAAAAGGTCGCTTTTTAAATGTGCCACAAGAAAATGGAAAGAGCTGAAAGAAAACCAAGAGCTGAGGGACAGGACAGGGCAGGGCAGGGCAGGGCAGGTGCCCCATGCTGGGCAATACCCAGGGCAGGACTGGGCACTGCAGGGGCTGAGCACAGCAGCCCAGGGCTCAGAACCATCTCAAACTCCATGGGCTCAGAACCATCTCAGACTGAATCATCTCACAGACAAGCTAGAACTGGGAAAGGAGGGAGAGGGAAGAAGGTGTTCAGTTTTCACCCAGCCACAGGACATGCTGAGCTGGGAGTGACCCACAAAGATCATCCAGTCCAACTCCTGGACCTGCACAGGACCCTCCCCAGGAGTCACACCCTGTGCCCCAGAGTGTGGCTTTGGGTTCCTTCCTCAATAAACTTTTGGGCCTGATGTCTCTGAGCTCAGCAACCAAAGCCATGGAGAAGGCAGCAGCCCCAAAGAGGGCCAGCTGGCTCTGGGAACCTCTCTGAGGGGCTTTGTTCCTCTTTCCCACTCCTCAGAACTCTACAGATAACCTTTAACTGCAGCAGTGAAGCTGGAGAAGTGAATTTGGTCTGTCATCTGAAGTCATGATTTTCCAGTCTTTATCTCCCATCTTCATCCCTCATTCCTTGGAGTAGAGTCTTTAACTCTGCTTGCTACAGGACCCTAACAATTTTTTCTGCCTCAGCCACAGGGAGAAGCTACAGGTGTTTTTAAACTTTTTTTTTTTTTTTTAATTTTCTGTATTAAATAAAATTTTCTGCTACCATTTTAGCCTATGTGAAGTACACAGGCCATTTCTGTCCCTCCTTTCAGTCCAAAGGGTTTGTAATTGTTGAAAGAAAAGGCTTGAAATCCCTAATCTGAATTTATATCAATGAAACAAACAAACAAACCAACCAGGATTTAATGACTGAATCATTTTAATGAGCTTTGGATCTGACCATTCACTCAATGAAAATGTTACACAGTGAGTGCTTTTTATGAATTTAGAGCCTCTTTCCATGGGCATCAAAACTCCCCTTCTACAAATTCATGAGATTAAATCTCTCTCCTGTCTTTACTTTCATATTAGAAAGAAGGAACTGAGTACATATTTTAAAATTCAAAGTGCTGTCAACTAAGCAAAATGGTTTGTCTGTAATAGAAACCTCTTTTCCCAAATCTAACTCTCTATTACAAATAAGACAGTCAGTGATGGATAAATCTCTCAGAAAGGAGTTATTCAAGTTGCCAAAAGATGCTGCTCTAATATGGGAGAGAAAAAGAAAGTGAGTGATTAAAATGCAAAACTTCAGACCTTGGTTAATCATTTTTAATGATAAATTTATCTGAGAAAAGGTCTTGTGCAAAACAGTGAAATTTTCCAGTGACTTGCCTCAGAGTGTGGATGAGTTATTGAAAGGAGAAAAAAAAAAAGTGTGGATAAAGAAATATAAAACAATTAATTAGTGTTAGGTTATTTTCCAGAGATATTTTTTCAGATGGAAGCAATAACTAAAAGTGAATGCATATAAAAACCTTTATATTTAATATAAAGGAAGGAAGATGAGGCTGACAATCTTATCCAACAATTAAATAAATTAAAATAAGGTTCAAACCCATGTAAAGATGGAAAAGAAAGACTGGAAGTATAAAATACCAGTCCTGCTCTGCAGTGGCTTGGAAAACTGACTTCACAAATCAAATATTATGACTTCCAGTATCAAGAAGTCAGAAATCTGACTGTGATACATGTGGTCCTTAATTAAGACAAATATAGTTCCATGCTGGAAGAAGGTTCCATTTCCTAAATAACAGCCTTGCATCCCCAGTGGAATAGAGTATTCTAAAAACCTTAAATAACATTTGACTTTAACTAATTCATAAGGATTATTAAAGGGCTGGAGCAGCTCTGTTGGGAGGAAAGGCTGGGAGAGCTGGGATTGTCCAGCCTAGAGAAGAGAAGCTTTGGGGGCACCACAGTGTGGCCTTGCAGTGCCTGAAGGAGCTACAAGAAATGTGGAGAGAGACTGTTGGTAAAGGCCTGGAGGGACAGGACAAGGGGAATGGCTTTCCACTGCCAGAGGGAAGGGTTGGGTGGGATACTGGGAAGGAATTCCTGGCTGTGAGGGTGGGCAGGCCCCGGCACAGGGTGCCCAGAGAAGCTGTGACTGCCCCATCCCTGGGAGTGTCCAAGGCCAGGATGGACAGGGCTTGGAGCAACCTGGGCTGGTGGGAGGTGTCCCTGCCCATGGCAGGGGGTGGGATGAGATGACCTTTAAGGTCTTTTCCCAATCCAAACCCTTCTATGAGTCTGTGAGTATTGATTGTCTTTCTCTCCTACTCAACAATGATACAACACAACTTCTTTAACCTTCCAGGACCCACACGGATTTAGCTCAAGCTTAACTTCAAGCCTATGATCTGGTTTTAATGCTGCTTTGGCAGGCTGAGGACAATGTCAGGTTGCCATTTGTCCCAAGAGGAACAAAATCATGGCATTTAAGCTCCATCTATTGTAATCTGCTTGAAGAACTCCTGTGTTTCTGTTCCTGCTTGTTGTCCCTTGTCCTATCTCTGGACACAATTTCATGGAAACGATTTGGTTTGGGTTCAGAATTAATAATAACAAGTTAAACTTCTCATAAAAATGCCTGATGAGTTTATTATCAAAAAATATTAAACACAACTTAAATCCAAGACCATGGATCCATATTTCAAGGGTGAGGGGGATAGTTAAGACAATGATGAGGAACATTCTGAGTTTATTCAGCTGTTTCAGTTTCTTAATTAGATGTCATAGTTGATTGCAGGAGGTTCAGGATGTTCTGTGTTCTTCACACTGAAACTTCTAATGAGACAATCATTTTAATTATCTTTTTCTACATTGCTGCTCCAATTTCTGCACAAAGTTATAGGACATAAAGCCAGTTTTTAAAATACAAATAACTGTATTAATTTATGTATGTGTGAGTGTATAATTGATTTGATTTCCAGCATAACTACAATGGCAGAAAGACATCTCAAAGGCTCAGTGTGTCTAGAATGTGGCCAACTCTTCTTCTGCACAGACTCTTCCTCCACATCTAAGTCATTTCACCTTGTGGGAAGAAACGGAGCTTTGTTTGTCATGACTGACAGATTTTATGAACTTCTTGATTTCTCCCACTCTAACTAATTAAGAAAATAAATTCCAATTTAAAATAGAAGTGGGGTAGTTTTGTGAGTTCTTTGCCCTCTGCTCCCAGTCCCAAAAATCCTGAAGACATCATTTTCCCTTCACCCTTTTCCCATGACCTGCTGTGTTCTCCTTGAATGTGCTTGTCAGGAATGTGATATCCAAGCAGATGGAGCTCCTGCAAGGTTGGAAATTCCCCCTGCAGTTATGTTAAGTGACAGTCTCACCCCAGTGAAAATAAAGCAGCTTCACACCATCTGATTCTGGTTAATGTGACAGTCCTGACTTTAAAGTGAATTAACATAAGTTCCTTACATCGTGGGAATCCAAATTAGGGCCTGGAGAAAGGGGAATGGTAATTTGATTTCAGACATTACAGATGCAGAAAGAGAAGGAGATTTCATTTCCCTTTTACACAAACGAGAAGCTCCCCTGACCTGAAAGCAGAAGTGAAAGCAGAGCCAGGAGCTGCAAATCTGGCCCAGTCCAGAGCCCAAGATGCACCTTCAAACAAGAATTCCAAGTGTAGTTGCAGACCAAAGAAAATGTCTCAGATCACTTTGAAAATATTCAGTTTTAACTTTCTTTGATGATTGAGGCAATTACAGGTTTATAAAAGAGAAAAAAGGGAATAGGACTTCTTATTTTAACTTCTTATTTTAAGTACTTTATCTTGGAAATAAGAGCTGATTGGTGGGAATTCAGGGAGGGATGGCAGGGAAATTGTGAGGATCACCTCCATCTTACACCACTGAAACAAAGAAAATAAACCTGCCAATTTAATCAATCCTGGAAAATCTAACTCATAAAACTCAGAACAACACAAACATCCTTCCAAAGCTCCAAATAGGTTGTTTATGAAAATGAATAAACTCCTTTAGTTTACGTAGTGGAGTGCAAAGACATTTTCCCCCAGTGCAGTCCCCTCAGGAATGCTCATTGTTCAAAGGGAATGATTTACAGGGAGCAAAGGAATATATTTCTAACCAGTGTATATTATTTAGATTTTCCTTACTAAGCTCAACCAAACCAAACACAATTTCTTAAATCTTGTGTAGCCCTACACATGAAACACATGATATACAGGACATAGGGAAGAGTTCTTGGAGAATTTCTGCTAGAAATAACTAAATGAGTGGACTCACAGGGATGTTTTGCAGTGTAGTTACAGCAAATGTGCGTGGCTCCAGTCAGTGTCACAGGATTTACATACACACATATTTATCTGCAAAGCTAATAATCTGCTAATGATTTATCAACCTAAGCACTTTGAAATGTTGCCTCCTAAAGCTTCAAAAATAATTTCCACATCCAGATTTTGGTGCATTTGAATTTCCTTGTGTCGTCTGGGCATTTTCCTCTCTGCTAATAGAGATTTTAGAGTGCATGTAGGGACAGAGACTGCAGTGTAATTTGATGAGACAGCCTATAAAAGCTCCTTAGGATGGGGCAAAAATAAAATACACACTGTATAACCACCTTTGTGTGAGCAAAAGCATTAACTTTGCCTTTAAAGCTGTAATGATTTATCATGCAAGTCTGCTTGTGACTCTATTATCCCACTGATATATGAGGGAGGTGCACGTTAAAATCCCATTAATACCCTGTGCCATTGATGAAATGCACCCTTGGAGCTTACAAATCATTGAGAGTAAAAACAATTGGGCTTCACAGCCTCACTCTGGAAAACATTATTCCGTTGTGTTCCACCAAAAGTGCTGTGCAAACAAGGGATGAATCAAAGGCTCTTGCACTGAAACACCTGAGAGGGTGACAATGGGCAGAGGAGCCACATCCTTGTGTGCAAGTGGCCTCCTCATCAGCTTTGTCCTCTCATAACCCAATCCTACAACACCAACTCTACACCTGTTATACACATTAAGAGGACTTAACAATTCTATTTGTTATCAATGACTTCATTCTAAAGTTGAAGTCAATTCTGGCAGAGCTAAAACAGTTGCAGGAGCATTTCTGGGGATGTTGTGTAGACAACTCTGATTCAGCAATTTTTTTATGCTCCTGCAAGTCTGTGAGGAAAATTCCTGTGAAAGGACTTTCGGCAAATCATTGAAACAGAGGAACTTTTCTGAATAAATGAGCAAACAAGAGACATTGGATATATGAAGTGTTTAAGTAAAAAAAACCAAAAAAACCCAAAAAACAAAACACCAAACCAGAAACCAAAACCAATAAACAACAAACCAACAACACATAAAAGGGATAAACGAGTGATAAGGATTTCATCCTGGGGGCTGAAGTATCTCCTCTTCCTTCTTCCCTGACTTTGGTGTTGTCAGTGCTGTTTATCTCTTCTTTTTCTCCCCTCACTCCTCTGCCTGTGGCATGTTTTTGCCCTTTGCCAGTTATGTTTTCACAGAGGTACTCCCAGTGTCACCGCTGCCACACCTTGGTGTCCACATCCAGTATAGTGGTCACATCTGGAGAACCAAGGGCAGAGATGCCACAGTCTTTGTGACAACCTGTCCCAACACTTAATCAATATCAGAGTGACTCCTCTTTATATCAAACTGGAACAATCCCTTTTTCAGTATAAGTCTGTCATATTGTTCTCCTGCTGGGCACCTCAGAAAAGAGAAGCTTTGGGCTGACCCAACTGTGGCCTTGCAGAACCTGAAGGTGCTACAAGGAAGATGGAGAGACACTATTGACAAGGGATGGAGGGACAGGACAAGGGGAATGGCTTCACTCTGCCAGAGGGCTGAGTTAGATGGGATATTGGGAAGGAATTCCTGGCTGTGAAGGTGGGCAGACCCTGGCACAGGGTGCCCAGAGAAGCTGTGGCTGCCCCATCGCTGGAAGTGTCCAAGGCCAGGTTGGATGGGGTTTGGAACAACCTGGGCTGGTGGAAGGAGATCTTTCTTAAAGCAATTGCTACCAATCTATCATTGATTATCAACCAATCAGCATCCTTAGCATCCCGCGGGGACAGTTTTGTTCCCTCTGCTGCCTGCAAAGCTTTCCCTGCCCCAGTTGGACAAGCCCTGCTCCCTCAGGCTCCTCTCCTGAGGCACCCAGCACTGGACAGGACCATCCTCATACCTGTGGTGAGCTGATCTTGGCACCAATTGCTCATCAAACCTCTTCTCAGCTCAGCAGAACGCAGTGGGGGAAAATAAGACAGGTTAAAACCTCATGGGTTTAATAAAGCAATGACAAAAAGTGGTGGCAGCTGCAAGGACAGCAACCTGCTTTCTCTTAGTACTTGCATGCAGCCCACCTTGAGCTTCTGAAGAGCTCGCTGCTGGAGTATCTCCTCTCCCACTGCTGGGAGCTCCTCTCCTCCTGCCCTCTGGCTCTGGGCACAAGAGTCTGGGAGGTCTGGGAGTGAGTAGCAAAGCTTAGAAGACAACTGTGATCTCTGCCTTCTCTGTGCCTTGTGGCACTAAATCACCCTCCCTGTTCACCAGCAAGCCCATATTTGCCTTGTTCATTCTTCACTGCTGGGGGAGCAGTAACAACTCTTCTTTTTGCCCTTGAAACTCTTACAAATTTCAGCTCTAGTTGATCTCTGGCTTTTCTAACACCATCCCTTTCTATACATATATTCCTATGTCTCCTCTGCCATCTGTCCCCACATCCAGCTCTTGTGTGCCTCCCTCCCATCAGAGCTCCCTCTGAATTCCCTGGTCCCCCAAGCCAGCCTTGGGGTACTCTTGACTGGCTGAACACTGGGATGCAGCAAAGATGAAGGTTTTTAAGTCTGTGTCTAAAACTGCAAAATATCTTTCAATAGAGGAATGTACTGTGCAACCTCTTTCTTGCTGTGTAAAGATGATCCATTTTCAAAGTTCATTAAAGACCAACACCCTACAAGCCAAACTTCAGTCCATAGTGGAACTTCTCTGTGCTAATGAATATTTCTGAATTCTATTAATTTTGCAGTAGGTATTTCCAAAGGTCACTGTAGTCAACAGCTGAAACATTGGCAATCTATGAGGTGGAAAGAGCAACTTGAACAGGGAGAGGCAGAGAAGGTGTTGAAGTCTTATTCCTTTAACACCATTAAAATTAACTGAAACAAGAAGGTGCCCTGTTTTGGTTTTCAATCAGAGGGTTGATGGTTGTAATTGTATTGCACTTCAGCGTTTTTCACTGAATTTGAAACGTTGGCTTCATTTGGAGCCCTTTGAAGCCTTTCCCTCAGTTATCCATCAAGCTGTACTACATTGAGCTGTCAGGCAAAGCATGTAATGACTAAACTTCTCCAAAAAACCAGATGTTAATGGCTCTTGACAAGGAAATATTTTCTTATCACAAAATTATAAGATGCCTTTAGGGCTGTTAGTGAGACATAAACAACATTCATCAAACTTAATTCCTTTTTCATCTGATGGAGGAGCTGTGCAGGTGGCTCTGCTTTCTGTCCTTAGAATAGCTGGTTGTCAGTTCAGGGTTGACTTTGTTGTAATAATATCAAATGGCAAAAAAACCCAAACAAACAAACAAACAAAAAACCCCCCAAAGAATAAAATTACTAATAAATAGAATTTTGGTTTGGGGGGATACTGCTTTGTTGTGCTTTTTTTTTTTGTGGGAAGTGGTTTTTTACCACTGGGATAGCCCATCTAATGGAATTTAGATATAGCTGGAGCTTTGACATTAAGACTGGATTTTTTCCTAAAAGGTCTGGTCTTGCTCACTTAGTATTTCTCTCTTGAATAGCTAGAAAAAACACAAATCTCTTCACTATAAAAATCACTGGATAGGGTTCTTAGAGCTACTTATTATGCAGGAAGTCAGATGAGAAAGTCATAGGCTGAGTCAGTTTAAAACAGAAAATACAACTTTGCACTTGCACAAGAATTTCCCTCCATAAACAATGATTCTCTTTTTAAAGAAAAAAAATGTTTTTACAAAGAAAGAACTAAAGTTGTTTTATATTCTCCCTCTAGTATCAGGACTACTGCATTCCTGGGAACAACTTAGTGCAATTTAATAATTTGGATTTAGAGAAAATCAAACTAGATTTGATTTTAGATGATGGCTTCCAATGTAAGATTGATTATGACTGAGCAAATTCCGTGTCTCAGTTTTGCCAGCTGAGCAGACTGAATGGAGTAATTCATCCAAACTCATTCTTACAGGAACACTGAAGCTTCCAGGGATGGTTTTCGGATGAGTTTTTAAATTATGTGTAAGGCAGGAGTTACCCATAAACTTATTTAAGATTCAAGATTCAACCAGTTGGTTGAAGTGTTGAGCAACCTGGGCTGGTGGGAGGTGTCCCTGCCCATGGCAGGGGGTGGCACTGGATGGGCTTGAAGGTTCCTTCCCACCCAAACCAATTCATGATGATTCTGTGAAACTAAACCAGCAAGTTGTTGAATTTAAATGCTGCAGCAATCTTTTTCTGATGTAGAGTAATTTCAGTTCTGAATGGCATTAAAAGTATTACAACAAAAGCTTTAATTTCTCCAATTAAGAGCAATTGTGGCAATTAGTTGCATAATGAGCAGAGGCAAGAGCAGAGTCATAACATCCCTGAGGAAGAGTTGAGAAACCCAGTCCATTGCCCTCTGTCTTTATGGAAGGGAAAGGAATGACGTATTTTTGTGGTTGCCATTGTTATCCTAATAATGACTTCATGTATTTTGTCTTCTTTATAATACTTATAGACATTGTTGGACAGGAGTGTCATATCAAAGGAAAACACAATGCTCTTTTGCAGATTTTAATCCTCTCAGAAGAAGAGCCCTTTGTTACAAGCCTAGTTGTGGAATTTCAGTCCTGCCTGGAAAGAATTTCAATAGATTCCACCTCTGCTCCTTTTTTTTCCAGGCACAATTCACTTTCAAGCAGTTTCTGAAGGAAGGTATTCTCAAGATCTAAGCTGCCAGAAAAAGTGGCCCCTTCTTCAGTGCCACTTCAGTCTGCTTTGAAGTGGCTCTGATAACGTGAGGAAAACATTTAATTACAGAAAGGCTTCCCCTGAACGATGGTGGGGAAAGGAGTTGGAACCTCATGTTCTCAATCCCAGAGCAACAGGATCCAGATGTAATGGAGTGCAAGGTGTGTTCTAGCATTAATATCTAAATTCTTCCCCCAGCTTCTCTTCCAGGTTGTTTTACAGCATGTGTGGGTATTTCACAAAGTTTCTCTCAGTTTTAACCTCTGAGCACTGAACAGATCTTGGATTTAGATCTCAGCTCAGCATTTCATAATTTAATATAATAACCCACCACCATTCCAATTTTCTTTTAAATGACTTTTTATTTGCCATCCAACAGTACAAGCTGATAAAATAGCACAAAAATACTCATAAAGATTATCAGGTTTATAAGAACTTGATATGGCACCTTTGATAATTTCTTAGTGAGTAATAAATTCAATGTGTTCACACAAGACTTAAAAAGTGGTCACAGAGAACTGAGTAAGTGGCAGGGTGTGAATAATGGCAGGCCCACATCAGCAGTAGTAAGCAACTATAATCTGGAGCAACATATGCAGAATTAATTGAAAATCAATTATCTGCATTAAAATGCCTCCCAGGAACAATGGGGAAAGACATAATATTTAAAAAGGAGAAAATTATCCATGTGTGACTTTTAAAAAACAAGAAGGCTTTATAAATACTGAGAAATGAGCATCTAGATCATTATACAACTGTGTTTCACTGAGAAATTTTTCCTGGTAGGATTTTGCCTTTGCTAACCTTCCTCTTTCTAAGGGGAAAAACTTTTGTCTCTTCTCATTTGTTACAAAAATAAAATATTGACTAAAGGATTGAATATTGCACAGTGTAAAGTACTTCATGTTTTCTCCCACATATTCACATATTGCAGTTGGTTACATGCACAAGCCACATCATGGGCTAAAGGGAGCACACGATGTGTGTGAAGCCAGAAATGTGCTGCTGGTCTAATTAAGTTATTAACAACTTAATGAGTGTACAAACAGTTGTTTCAACTACAGAAAAGCCTAATTGCAATGCAGTTGAGGTAGTTACACAGAAAGCCTTCCTAGAAACTGTATCTTTTAAATGTTATGGGCACAGAATCACAGACTCACAGAAGGGTTTGGGTTGGAAGGGACTTTAAAGGTCATCCCATTCCCCCCCTGTCATGGACAGGGACACCTCCCACCAGCCCACGTTGTTCCAAGCCCTGTCCAACCTGGCCTGGGACACTTCCAGGGATGGGGCAGCCACAGCTTCTCTGCCCAACCTGTGTCAGGGCCTGCCCACCCTTCCAGTCAGGAATTCCTTCCCAATATCCCATCTAAACATGAGAAACAAAGCTGCTCTTTGGAAGGCAGAATAAGATGGAGAACAGAAGGTTCTGGGATGAGGTGGAACTAGTGACTATCTTTGGAGTACCCAACATGGCCTTTGGTGGAGTTTCCCCACCCTCAGGTGCCAGAACACACCCCAATAGTTCTGCCCATCCATAGGGCAAGCCCTACTCACAAGCACAAGGCTGTATTCAACCAGTTCAACCCAAAACACAAGCTGCTACATTGATTTCTAAGCATTTTGCAGCACCTTCTCTTTGATAAACAGCATTTAAGGATTTCTCGACCACCAATGACTAGCGAGACCCAAAGGCTACAGGCAAATCACAGAAAGAACAGCCAACGTGATTTTGGCAACATATTCCTGAGTGTTTGGGATATTTAGTAACACTATTTTTAATAGATTCACACATTTAATTAGAGTTGAAAGCTATATCCAAATCATGCACTGGATGAATAAATAGATATTGCACTCTGAGGTATTTTTATGGTACAAACAGGATACATAACTTAGCTATTAACAAATTGAATGTATAAGAAGATGAGTAAGTTTGGTACATAATGGTACAAGCTAAGAAAGAAAGAAGCAAAATGTTGTTCATCAAAGTGATCCAAAATGCTTGGAAATTAATTTAGTATGTCAAGTTTGCATGGATTGAACTCCTGCTCTGTGCAGGGGACAATATGTTATATGTATATGTGTCTCTGTGTGCACACAATGGCGTTTGCACATCCCAGAGATTTTCCATTATGCAAACCAGATACCCAAGTTAATTTTTACATGTTTACAAGAATCCTACAGAATAAAATCCTACCACGCAGCAGGAGCTCTTTTAAATACACATTCTCAAAGGCATGCACGGATAATTTTAGGCAGAAACATTAAACCTTCCTTTGGAAACAGAATTAGTAATTAGTAGGAAACAGTGAAGACTGAGATTCTTTATATCTTTCTATTCAAAGTCCATTAACAGCTTAAGCTTATTTTCTAAATTCAAAGTAGTGCAAATATTTCAATAAGCAATGGAGGCTGAATGCATTAAAGCAGAATGGCATCTGTTTTCTACAAATCTTAATGAATACAGTTAACATAAGGGGAAAAAAAAATAAAAAGAAGAAAAAAGGGAAGCAAACTTGCTGCATTCTGTCTTTTCCAATTAACGTAACTGCAGAAGATAATGATTTGTGTTTTTATACAGGAACTTAGGTGAGTGATTATTATGAGCAACTCCCTGACTGCAAATGTTGTGCAACAACCTGCACTGAGCAGCACTGGCTTGAATCAAGTCCTCAATTTTGATGCCACTGATTTCTCTAACACATGTACTGATTTTCAAAATCAGGCTCAACCTCCACTCTGTTAGTCCTAAAGAACCCTGACAAGAAGACAGGAATAATTTTGGCAATAACATCCACCAGGTTGTCCATTTAATATTGCAGAAGTTCTCCAGGCCATGTTAAGCCTTTGGCAATAGTCAGGGAAAAATGTCTCTGTCAGTGGCTCAGCACATGAGAAAACATCATATTTGTAACCAGAGAACAAACCGCAGGTTATTTTTTCTGCCTATGATAAATTCAAAATAATAGTAAAAATGAAAACCTGAAAATTATCATTCCAAATTGACTCTGAATCTGAGTTAAGGTCACTCTTAAGGAGTTTTTTAATGTGGGGGGGTGTTTAGTTTTTTTTTCCACTTTCCGTATAGGAAGGAAGAACTAAAGACTTTGTCTTTCAACAATCTTGTTCTGAGTTTCCTCAGAAAGTACAAGATCTCCTTGGCTTCTCAGCTTGTCCTGCAAACACAGGGGAGCTGGGAAGGGGCACAAGGAGCTGCCAGTCAGGACAAGTGACCCCAGCTAAGCCCAGGGATATTCCATCCCATTGGGCACGTGCCCCAAAGCAAACCCTTACACTGAATTTCTTTAACATGCTGTGTGGTCAATCTGGCCAAAATACTTGGTGTATTTTCTTTTTATTTTTTTACTCATTCATGAAGTTGTTGTCACTTTTAGGTAGAGCCTAGTCTGGAATGAAACAATTTGCATTTCCAGTACAAAACTTCCAGTTTGTATTTGCTTTACTGGTGCAGCTGCAACAGAGGTTTGAAGAACAGCAGTGTCTAAAAGCTGTTTCTACCAAACAACTTCTACCACCCTTCCACTCCTGTAACTTCACTGGCACCAGATCAAAGGCTTTCCCTCATTTTGGATGTGGCATAAAACACAGAGTGCAAAAGAGAGCTGGGATTAAGGGGTCAGTGTGTGTAGCCCAGAAGTGCAAAGTATTTTATTTTTTTCTTTTTATACAATTAATGTTTAATAAAAGAAGTCAACAAACAAATCAAACAATAAAGGATGAGTCAGCAAGTTCTACCGTGGAGAATTTTCCATTCCCTCTGACTGTCACACTTGTTTAAATACAAATATTGTTGGTTACATAACCAGGTGGAAACTGATTTTTTTGTTTGTTTTTTTTTGGCTATTCAGATCTCTGGAATTGCTTCCCCACATGGTCCTTGCCTGATTTTAATCAGTGTAACAGAAACATATTGATAATTTTTAAATTTTTTTTTTATCTCTTTTCTTTATTGGTGACAGACTAATTTTGAAAAGCACAGGAGTGAGGGAACCAGCAATTTCTGAGCCACCACTGCTTTAAACTTTGAATTGAAAGGATTTGAACTCCTTTGAATTGAAAGCGGTTTTTTTGTCCTGGTCCAAAGAGTATCTGGAGAGCATGACTTACTTCTCTGGCCCTTGGCTCTCACTAATCCTTTCAGAAGGATGACCAAGAAGGCTGACAGCTAATCAATTATTTACTTAGTCCTTAACTTGTTGTGCTCTGAGGACTTTAGCACATCAATCAGTGAAAAATGATGCACTCCAAGCTCCCAGTTACCCATCTCCAACTCCACATCCTCCAGTCCACGCAGTGCCCTGGTCACACACCTGAGGGCTTTTTAAGGGGAAAAAGGGGGTTTATGAGACTGAATATATTTAAGTGTGAAAAAAGGACAGTTTTTACCTTGTAATACATACGTTTCCCCATCTTTCTTTGTCTCATGTCTTTCTTCTGTGGTTGTGGAAATGAAATAAAGCAATTAACACATTCCTGTAATATAGAAGTAGCAAATTTGCATAATAGGTGTCCAGGCTGAGCCCCTCTACCTTTCAGGGTTTCTTTTATTCATGTATTTCAGACTGGAGTAATGTTCTAAATAATATAGTTAAAAAGTAGAAAGAGCTTTTCTTAAACACACATTTAACATCTGTATTGACTCTAAACAAAACCGTCTGTATTTGCTCTGAATTTGCAAACAAACAACTTTAGTTTTCAGTCATCTAAGGTATTAGACATGTACTTCATTGAAGCATTAATTAGGTGGAGGTTATACAGGCTTAAAATTGGGCATGTCGTGGCCTCAGTCTGACAACACAGTCACCTGCACTGTGTATGTACCAGCTATAGAATATACCACAATATTTTGGGAAGTATTCTTAAGAAAGTTAATTAACTATATATATATATATTTACAAAAGGTGCAGCAATAAGATAATTACAAAATTTAATAGTTTATGGTTATCTCAGTGCAATTTAAGAACTTCCTGGGGAGGGGATGTTATACAAGTTTCTAAAGCTTTATAGTTCTTCTTTCAAATGACTGTTGCTATTTTAGATGTGCTTGTAGTCCCTTTTCTCTTTGAAGTGAACTGAGATTCTGTGAGGTGCAAGGAGGGTGTTTGGAAAACTCTGTGTACAGAGTTCTCTCTGCACCAGAATTGTCTGTAAATCAATAAAATGGATATTTGTTCAAGTGATTCTCCAAGGAGAATTGTTTGAGTGATGTTGGGGCCAACGGGGCTTTGCATCCTTCCATCCTCCTGGAGGATAACTTCTCAAGCCAGGGGATAGACAGCTGTCCTGCTGGATCTGATGGTCACCAACACAACTGGGAACACCCAGATCAGGGGCAGCCTGGGCTGAATGAGCAGGCACTGGTGGAGCTCACAGTCCTGAGGAACACGGGCCAGGTAAGGAGCAAAGCCAGGACCCTGAACTTCAGGAAAGCAAATTCCAGGTCTCCAAGGAGATAATCTACAGGAGACTGCCCTCAGAGACAAGGGAGTGGAATGGAGCTGGCAGATCTTTGGGGAAATCTTTCATGGAGTGCAAGAGCCAGTGATGCCCAGGGGCAAGAAATCAGGCAAGGAAGATGGGACATGGCTGAGTAGGGACCTGCTGGTCAGACTAAAGGAACAGGAGCAAAAGCACAGGCAGTGGGAACAAGGACAGTGAGCTGGGAAGAGTCCAGAGATGAAGGTGGCTTTGTGTAGGGAGGGGGCAGGAAGGACAGGGCAAAGCTGGGATGAACTTGGCAGGGGACACAAGGAATAACAGGAGAGGCTTCTCCTGGTCTGTCAGCCAGAAAAGGGAGGTCAGAGAAGGTGCTACACCCCAACAAGCAGCCCTGAGGAACTGGTGGCCATGGCTGAGGAAGAGGCTGAGGCACCCAACAACTCTTTGCCTCAGTCTTCAATGACAACCCCCTGGAGTGGAGGGACTGCAGGGTGGGGACTGGGGGAGCAAAGTACCTCTCACTGCAAATAAAGTTGAAATTCATGACCTGAGGAACCTGAAGATACACCAGTGTGTGAGACCCACTGAGATGCACCCCAGAGTCCTGAGGGGAATTCTTTACTATCCCTCATCATCAGTACAAACCATCTCCTGACCAAGGAGGACACGATCATGACCAGTTCAAGGGCCTAATTTCCCTGAAACACTTTGGTGCTTTGGAAGAATAAAATAACAATATTTTACACTCGAAATGACTCAGATTTGAGAAGCAGCCTCTGATAACATTTATGTCTTTATGCCTGCCAAGTTATGGAAAGCCTTTTTTTTTTTCTGCAGTGCACTGAGGTACAACCACTCATGAATTAAATTTCATTGCCTCACTGACTATCTGAGGTGTGTTTTGTTTGCACACAGCACTGCAACATAAACAACCAAATAAATAAATACATGTCAACACAATCTGTGAGAGGGATGGAACTGAAAGGAAAAATTTGGTTAAATAAATTGGTGTTTTTCCTCCACTCAAGAGTGTTACTGGCATTTGTGCTTGGAATTTTAAGGGAACTGATTGCTACTATTTTTAGGGAAAAACTGGGTAGGACAGCTTGACACTGACCTCATTCATATCACTGTCAATGCTGCTCCACTAATGACATTAACTAATGCTGATAATTAAGAGGCAGATGGAACAATCTGTAAAATTTAGAAAATTTATAAAAAAAAATCACAATGACATCAACCTCCATGGGAAGTGGGGATGGAAAAAATGGCAAAACCTGACATAAATTAAGTTAGTCACTGGTGTACATTGTGCTCACATGATTTCTGAGCACCCTGGGCTAGTGGAAGGTGTCCCTGTCCATGGCAGGCTGGAAGCAGATTATTTTTTCATGTCCCTTCCAGCCCAAACCATTCTGGAGTAAGTGAGGCTGTGATTCTTAGCCTTTCCTACTTACAATGATTATCAGAACTTCTACAGAAAAGCCATTAGAGCCAAACCCTAATGAATTACCTGCTTCAAAATATAGACACACACACTGTTCCCACTCCCAAATTACTACCTGAGGTACACAGAGAGCATGAAGGGTGGAAAGGTGGAGCAGGGGGAAAGAATTTAGCAGATATCATACAATAGATAGATACAGTTCCATGCTTATAAAAGTTTTTTCCTTAGGAGGAAGATGAATCTCCCCTCTGGCTCCTGAGGTCGGTGACCCTAATGGCCCATCTGACCCAGAGATATTTGCATTAATTGTGTCAGTGTGTAATGATCTGAAGGCTTTTTGATCTAACTAGTACCACCCCTGGAAGTGTCCCAAACACCTGTGGGTGTGGCACTTGAGGACATGGCTTAGTGGTGACCATGGTGGTGGTGCTGGGTTGGTGGTGGGACTTGATGACCATAAAGGGCTTTTCCATTCTTACCAATTCTGTGATTCTCCAACAGATGAAATACAAAACATGAAAGCACAGCAGAGAAGGAAATGAATTTCAAATCAATCCCAGAACACAGAGATTCTTCTTTTTATGATGATCCCATGACTTTTGGGGGGTTCTGCTATTTTAGGCTACTTTCTCCACAGCTTAAGCCTGACCCTGAGCTGAGCTCAGCTGGTTGGAGCAGAGTGCTGGTGACACCAAGGCTGTGGGTGACCCTTATGGGTCCTTTCCACCTCAGACTATTCTGTGGTGTTTGTTCTGGGGTGTTGAGTGGGGAAGAGCTGCAAATGGGCCTCTCAGGATGAAATCCCGGTCCTACCTGATGTCAGTGGCATCACTGAAGGCTTTTTACACATTTTAGGGCTCTGCACTAAGTCAGACATGAGAAATGCCCATTGCCTGGTTGTTCAGCAGCAGGTTGTGACCCAGGCAAGGGGCAACAACAACTTGGAGTGTCTTATTTTCACCCCATGGCCAACAACCCTGACACAAAGACATTTTTGTGTCTGTCCATGTGTGTTCTCATATATCTAACATGAAATGACATCCAGAATTATTCTAGACTTTGGCAACTGTGTAAACCTCAGCTCCTCTCAGTTTCTATAGCAACAGGACACTGAGCTGAGCTATGAGTAGTCTTCCCTTGATAGGATTTTGATCAGCTCTTTCTGTTGCAAATTAATATTAAATTGGAAGTCAATAATAAATGAAAATACCTCTCTAAGCAGCAAGTTAACAGGATGAGGGGCAGGAAGTATTGGGCCATTTAGCTTCTGCTACTAAACAGTGCAATACAGAGAGAAAACTACTGATTTTTATGAGAAAAGAAGCTCCTGATTTTTATGAAAACACCATGGAAAATAGCTTCCAGGAGCACTTCAGTGCAGAGCCAGCCATTTAAACTGCATGCAGAATGAAAAGCTACACTCTTCTCTTCTGCATTTCAAGCCCTTCATTCTTAGCTTTAAATTAGACATTGTTTAAACCATCCGTTGTCTAAAGGACCTGAGGATTAAGGGTGAAATATGAATATATACAACCAACAACCTACAAGAAAAAGGGCAATTACAATGGACAAACAGAGGATTGCCATGAAAAATATATTGTGTTTGATCACAGAATCATAAAATCCCAGGATAGTCTGGGTTGGAAGGGACTTTTAAGCCCATCCCATCCCACCTCCGGGGCGGTCCCGTGGCGTAATGGTGAGCACTCCGGTCTCTGACTCCCAAGGTCACGAGTTCGAGTCTCAGTAGGGGA
>JAWWEV010000004.1:25319102-25329464 GCA_035583235.1 Hafferia zeledoni | reverse complement strand
GTATGTAGGAAGGGAACTTTTTAAAACTAGTACAATGTGCCTCAGAGTCCATCTGCAAGTTATATGGAGACAAATAGACAGTTCATCCTTGAAGAGTTTGACAAAAATGCCACCACTGGGGCTATTTCAGAGCTCTATTAACTACATTAACCCCAAACCTCTCCAGCCACTCCCTCATTCCCCCTCAGTGGATGGAGGAGAGAATAAAAGCTGGAAAACTCCAGGGTTGGGATAAAGGCAGTTTAACAGGGAGAGCAAACACTGCACACAGCAAAGCAACCCAAGGAATTCCTTCCCTGCACCTTCAGGAGAGCAGGATCCATCCTGGGAATGGGACTTGGGAAGAGAAACATCAGCACTCCAAGTGTGCCCCTTCCTCCTTCTGCCCCCACTTCATGCTCTGAGCATTCTGTGCCATGGGATGGAATATCCCCTGGGGCAGTTTGTGCCCTGTCCTGGATCTGTCCTCTCCCAGAGGGGCAGGAAAGGCCTTGGCTCTGGGGGAGCTCAGCAATGACAGAGTCACTTCTGTGATCTCACACAAACCCAAGCACAGCCCCACAGCAGCCCCTGGCAGGAAAATTAACTCTACTCCGGCACAAAGCAGCACATCCCACCCTTTATTGCACCCCACTCATGTCCCCCATTATCCAATGCAGCCTCATTAATCACCTCCCCTGCTCTTTCTCTGCTCCAATACAGAGATATCATCCCTTAGTCTGTGCACCACCCCTGCAAAATCATAGAATCACCAGTGTTGGAAGAGATCTCAGAGATCATCCAACCCTGCACCCAGCGCTGCCACTGGGATCCCTAAACCACTAAGCCATCACCAGATCCAGACATGTCTTGGACACCTCCAGGGGAAGTCCATCGCCTCCCTGGGAAGTCCCTTCCAATCCCTGATCACCCCAATAGTGAAAAAGCTTTTCAAATATCTCCCCTCTCTCAGTTTAAGGCCATAAAATGCCTATGAGGTATCTGTTGAGTTTATTTAGTCTATGACTTTGGGGTCCATCTGTCCTGGTGGTCATTCAGGACGGGAGCCCAGAGTCCAGCCAAGCCCAGTACAGCCCCCAGGCCTTCATTAGTGTTTGTTTTGTTTGTTGGTTTTTTTCAGGTGCTACATTTTACACTCTGAAAACATCAACACTCCATTTGACAAACAGCTCCTGAGTGGCCCAGAAAGTCTCAATCCAAGGCTCAGCAGCTGCAGGATGTTGGCATTGCCTCCTTGTTTTCCCCAAGCAAGTTGCCACTTCATCTCCTCCGGGACCCAGACAAGGGATATTTTTTGTTCCTCCTTTGTATTCAGGTTCTGAGAGACAGGTCTGAGTAATACCAGTGCAGGATCAGCTGCAGCAGCACTGCTGCTTCCCATTCGTTCATGTTTTAAGTGGTCACAATGAAAGTTTTCCAAGAGCAGGGTCAGCTCTTGGCAAAACAAACAATAGCGAGGTGTGCACAGCCCTCCAGAAATTAGCATCTCTTTGGGAGGCTGAGTGTGTTCTTTGACTTGCCTCTCAGCAACAGACAGAGGTTAAAATGCTTCCTTCGTTTCAGGACCCTTTTTTGCTGATTTTTTTTCCCCAGTGTAACAGGCTAAATACAAATATGATCGTGACTCTTTTCAAAGAGGCTTTTTTATTGTGGTAGTTCTCAAGTAGCAGCTCAGATCAGGAGTAGCAAAGCTCATATTAATCCCAGCAAACTCAACCACAATAGACCAGAACAAACTGCCTGACATTGCTGTGCCAAAAGTGTATCCAAACCACAGAATCCTTGAATCCCTGAGGCTGGAAAAGCCCTCCCAGCCCATGGAGCCCACCCTGTGCCCAATGCCCATCTTGTCCCCAGCCCAGAGCACTGAGTGCCACAGCCAGTCCTGCCTTGGGCATCTCCAAGGCTGGGCACTCCAAACCTCCCTGGGCAGCCCTTTCCAGTGCCTGTCCACCCTTTCCAGGAGGGAATTCCTCCTGATGTCCAAAGTGAAATGATAAAACACAGACCATTAGCTGCATTTCTCACAAACATAGATGGAGTAACAGTATTAAAATAAATAGGGATCATCTTTAGGGTTGTTTTTCCCCTCCAAAAATGATTGATCCTGTTTAGTTGTGAAAGGGAACTCCATGGCTGACCTGAGTCCCTTACCTGGGCTTCTTCTGGCATAAAAGTGGCAAACATACACAATTTCAGTGTCTGCTTTCAGTATGAAACTTGAGCAAGGATCTTCAAGGCCAAGTTGGATGGAGCTCTGCCCAATCTTGGTTTCCCTGGAAGGTGTCCCTGCTCTTTGCAGGGGGTGGAATGAGATGGGCTTTATGTTCCCTTCTAATCCAAACCATTCTGGGCTTCTATAATTCTATCTTTTGAACCTTTTTTTTTTTTTTAATGTGAAGTTTTTAAAATTGCACTATTCCTCACAGATCTATTTAATATTGACTGATGCACTGTTAATATTTGGGAAGCAAAGAATAAATCTATATAATAGTACAAAGGGGGACATACTACCTGAAAAGGATAGTTACTCATTGCACAGAGTTGCACCTTTAAACCACTTCAGTGAAAAAACTTATTGTATTTTGTCACCATCCCCAAAATAGGCTTAAATCAGAGACCAGCCAAATTCTTTGAAATATAATATGTAACCACAGGAGAAAGAAGCAGCCCAAGGTGGTTGGTGAGTGTCTTTCTGAGTAGTGTCCCTTGTATACACATGGAAAAGCCACCTTGTATTTTTACCTGGTGTGTTCTCCCCCATCTGCAGAATATGAATCAGTTTAAAAGAGGTTTATTCCTCTATATGCATCAAAGGCTGAACTCTACTTGTCATAAAATATCAATAAGATAATCCAAATAGTAAAATTTTGCAAGTGGTGTGAGAGGTAATTTGCATGACTTCATTTTAGCAACAAATGCACTTAGGAAATGAAGTTGTCAAGATTTTTTAAAATGTTTTTTATTATGCTAATGATAAATTTGGATGGCATTTAAAAGTACTGCTGAAACAGAAGTACTGCTTGCTTCCAGTTTTATTTTACAATTTATAAAATGTGGCTCTTAGTCTCTTAGATGTTTCCATTTAACAGAAAACATTGATCAAATCCCCTTAGGACTGACAACAGCAAAATAAGAAAAATCTCCAAGGAGGAAATTTCTTCATGCCCCAACTTCCCTTTGAAGGAACAAATTTGGTGCTGACATGACTGATTTTTAAGCCCAAAACTGATGGTGGGAGGAGGGTGAAGGTCGATGTTGGGAGGAAGGAAATATTAAAATCAGAGATGGAAAGCAATTTTGAAGAAATCTTCAGCTTTCAGACAACATGGCCCTAGAAAACATCCCAGCCAGAAATGCTGGAGAGTGAGTGATCATCCTAAACTACCTGTCATTTAATCTCTTATTTGGACACACCACAAGGGAAAGAATAACATGTTCCAGCCATATAGTTATGTTATTAGTATCATGGTGGTACCTGTCTGTCAGGAGCTGTCCTAGAAAACTGACAGTTTAAACCAAAAAAAGACAGGTTTCAAGATAAAGGTGCAGCAGAGAGATGTTGATTGTTTTCCAGAGAGGAAAATAAAGAAAGAAAGATTCTGCCAGCAACTGTAGCACATAAATGCTGGAGAGACACCGAATGAGTTCCAGCCTGGAAAAGTAACACCGTGCTGAGAGGAAAACTTACTTTTCCTCCATGAAGTCTCCAAGAGTGTCCTCAAACCTCGGCAAAATCTTCATGTAGCCAGTCCTGTCACTAGATGGCACAATCTTCTAATTAGTCAAGTGTCATTTGTTAGTTAATCACCTCTGGAAGCAAACCTGTTCCTCAGTGATCAGAGCATATTGTGGAGTAAACCACAAAGCTTTGCTGTCAATCCACTCACAAGTTTTTAGTTGTTAGTTTTTTTCCCAGATATTCCATCAAAATATTTGATGGGAATTGCACAGAGCTGCACTAGTAATCCTGGTTCACATTTCCAAGTTCAGAATCCAGGTTAGAAATCTGTAGAAAAATCCTCCTACAATGCACACTCAGGTTTGGTTGGTGGTGTTTGGCCTGGTACTGACAGTGCTCAGAAAATTCTGGGCTGGGCAATAATGGAATGTAACAAAACCTCAAAATCCATGGGAAAAAATGGGGGGGTTTATGATGGATTCACATTTTTGTGGTAATGTGAAAGTAAAAAAAGATCCCTCTGTCCATGTGAGCAGAAAGAGCTTACTCAGCTCTACATGCCATGGATTCAACTGGGACTGGTGGTTTCTGAGTTTCAAAGAATCCCAGAGTGGGTTGGGTTGGGAGGGACATCAAAGCCCATCCAGTGCCACCCCCTGCCATGGGCAGGGACACCTCCCACCAGCCCAGGTTGCTCCATGCCCTGTCCAACCTGGTCTTGGACACTCCCAGGGATGGGGCACCTGCAGCTTCTCTGGGCACCTGTGCCAGGGCCTGCCCACGCTCACAGGGAAGGATTTCTTCTCAATATCCCGCCTAACCCTGCCCTCTGGCAGTGGGAAGCCATTCCCTGTCTGTGTGCCTGTTGCATCCTTGCCTGTGTCTACATGATGCCATTCCAAGTTGTGAAGTTTCCTGTGCCTTAAAGGGTGTGCCAGAGTCAAACTCCAGAGTGGCAGAAATTTAAATCCAGGTTTCCCCAGTGCCAGCTGCAGGCACTCAGTTGGTTGAGTGGGTGTTTACTCTTCTCCTTCCAATTCGGCCATGGAAAAAAAAGTGGATTTACAAATTGTTTGGAGGGTAATACCACATTATGTCACCAATTTCCATTCCAAAGACCCTCCTATGATAAGAGTTCAATTAAATCCAAGGCAGACGATGTGCACTGAGCCAGGAGGGAGAGGGATGGCACTGAGGAATAATACCATGGACAACTAAAGAGAGAAGAGGGAACAAAAGGCAACAAGTGAAAAAACCCTCTGAGGTTGCTGCAGAATTTTGGGGGGTCAAGACAAGTGCTGTTCAATGCAGTGAAATGTCCCTTGACTTCATTTCTTCTTCTTTTTTAATAAAAGATGCAGCAGTGCTTACAACACAATGGGCATTTGCAGCTCAGAGCTGCCACATTTATCAAGATGCCACAAAATCTGGCACTTGGCAGCCTCAGGTGGCTCCTGCATCTCCTCTGGTTGTGCCCTTTCTTAGCAGTGGACTAACAATTAGCCTGAAGTACAGCCAACATGGATGAAATAATTGCCAACAGTTATGGATAATACAAATTGTTTAAAATTGTTTTGCTAGATGTTAGAATGTCTCTGAATGCAGGCAAGCTCTAGATGCAGTTTGGGACACTTTGTCCATCTAACAACGTCCTGCTACTGAAAAAAGGAGGTTTCTCTCCTCTCTCTCTCCCCTCTGTGCCAGCAATCATCAGAGACTCTGCACAATCAGGACAACTTGCTGGACTGCAAAAAAAACCAAAACACTCTGTCCTGGCAAAATTAAATCATTGGGTTAACAAACTGAATCAGCTCCAAGCAAAAGGTCAGGGGAGGAAGTCAGAGCCAAGAGATGAAGGTGGAAGGACTGTCCTGCTGCAGAGGGAATTTGCTGGATTAGCCCAAGTGTATTTTCACTGAAATGTCTATTTTATGTGAGTGAAAGTGATCCCAGGCTGTACATGAACCAACAGTTCCTGAATCTCTAAGTAGGACTTCTGCAAACTTCCTGGGAGGCTCAAGTGCCAATAAAGCCCAGTATTTTGATATTTGCACAGTTTTTGTGACACACCTTGAAAATCCAGACCATGCTGTTATTTTTCTGCTTCTGTCCTGTGTTCAAAATGCAGCAGGAATTCCAGAGTGCAGCATTACCATATCCAAGGAGAATGAAATGTGGTGTTTAGGGGTTTAGTGACAGGGGATACAGATAAGGGACTCAATTTCTCCTTTGCTTTCAGTCAGCACCAGGAAGGTCTCTCAGATCCCCGAGTTTAGAGAAGGAGCTCAGAGAGAAGAGGGTGAGGACAGCTGAAGTTTTACTGGAGATATCCTGACCTATGGAAGTCAGTGGGATCCACTGGGCTGCATCTGGGGTACAGGGAGAGCTGGGAGGTGTCCTTGCAACACCACTCTCCTTGATATGTTATGGAGATCAGGGGAGGTCTTCCATCAGTGAAGAGAAGGAAGAGTTCCAGTCACCTCTAAAATGGATCAACAGGATCTTCAGGGAGCTGTGAGATGACCAGTCTCACCCTGTCCCCTGGGAAAGTCAAGGAGTGAGTACTCAAGGAAGTGTTTCCAGGCACAAGACAGAGAGGAGGAGGACTGGGAGCAGTCAGCATGGGTTTACCAAATTTGCCAAAAATAAATCATGCCTGATCAAGCTGATTGTTTTATGGAAATAAAGGGATTTGGTCTGAGGAGGAGAGGAAATCAGTAGTGAATTAGAGTACTATGGTGTGCTGAGAAAGCTCAAGGCAGCTTCAGATTTTAAAACTAAACAATTTAAAATTAATTTATTGACAACACATTATGTTGGACTGCTTAGCTCTAAATTCATCAATCAGTACTTACAGTTCTGTATCATCACTCTGTGTAGAAAACTGTCACTCTTTAACCCTTCCAAGCTGAACAGTCCTGAGCTGATGTGATGGGGCCAGCCCAGAGGGCTCACAGCCCTTGCTGGTTTGAGTGGTGGAGGTCAAGGGGAGGGAGCTTGAGAGCTCCTTGATGAGAGGAGTCAGAGCTGCAACAGGCTGTTGGGTTTCTTCTGCCTTGCTCTCTGAGGTTCACATGTTGTGCACTTTTATCCCTCCCAAAAGAGGGATTTCAGCTGCTCCTGATGCTGCTTATCGTGTATTTGCTTTTGGCACTTCAGCCTCCTGAGTATTGGGGAGCATGTCCTGCATCTCTGCTCATCTTGTCTTTATCTTGTAGCTGCTTGTTTTGTGGATGCCCCTTCCTTGCACCTACACACACCTTTGCTCCTCTGCTTGTCACATTACTCAGGGAACTTTGAAATGTTCATGCCTGGTTATGCCATAACATTTACAAAATATTCATGCTCTGTAATAAATTAATATGCTAATATTTGGCTCCAAGGCAAAGCAGTATTAATTATATCCTGATTGATGAACTTCTAATTTATATGTGGTTTCTGCTTTGGCTCTGCAAATTATTGTGTAGAAGCCCAGCAGAGCAGAACAATTCCACCTTATTCTAAACCCAGAGATGAATACTCCAAAAATATTCTAAAACAAGTATCAACAGTGCTTGTTCAGATCCCTGAGTTTGGCTGACACGATCAGCTGCAAGATGGGAATCTGCAAATCTTGGTTGCTGAAATGGTGCAGATGTACTCTGGACAGCAGTAGCAGACAGATTTCATTATAATTCAGTTATAATTTTAGTTATAATTTAGATAATTTTATTTTAATACCTGCCCATGATGTGTGTTGAGGGGGGAGGGGTCCCTGCTCATAGTGGGGGATTGAAACCAGAAGATTTTTAAGTTCCCTTCCACCCAAACCAACCATTCTATGATTTCACTGGGAAATTCAAGTTGCATCAATATAGATAATTGGATAATGTGGCATAATATTATAGATATTGAATGATATTAGATTTTGGATAATGTAATGCTCCAGTTCTGCTGCCTTTATTGAATAAAGTGTTGTCAAATCTCATTATCTTTATCACCAGATTTCAAATCTGGTGTTTTAATCTTGAGTCACCAAATACTATGTTAGATGATTAAGTGGAAGGTTCATTTGTTTTAAAAAAATAAAAATAAGGATGCCCAACAATCGTTGCTATGAAAACCAATCTGAAAGGAAACAAAAATATCTCCAGACCTCCCTAAATCTCATTTTGGTTCTTTAGGCTCCTGCAACTGGCCATGGAATTGTCTCAGGTGCCCATCTGATATTCTTCATCCTGTCAGTTGGTCTTTTAATCCCAGTATGGGAATTATATGTCTGAGAGATTTGTTCATCATGATAAGAAATACATCAAATACCTCAGGGAACACCTCAATTGTACAGAGAAGGTTCCAGTGAAGTCCTTATGTCAATATAAGGTGATGCTTTTAGACATGTAACATTAATTAGAGAAAAAGGAAAAATCAAAGTTGTTTAATGTGTCTTAGAGCAGTAGAAATATCAACCTGAGGATCAGTAAAGATATTTGGATCAATGTGGATCATGGAGTAAAGCCCTCCCAAAGCATCACACAGAAACAGGAGACCTTGGACACACCTGTCCAGCTCCAACTGGCCACGGTAATCCTGGAATTGCATCCAAGAAGTAACAGAGTAACTTGCTGAGTTAACAGCTTCCATATTCATGATATTTGGAGCACATTTGCAGAGCAGAAATTGATGGAAAACCCAGTGGCACCTGCTAATTGGCCCTGGAGATGAAAAGACCAAGGAGATCGGCCTGGGGAACCAGCAAGGCTGGTGGTGACTTGTGCTGGTGCTGACAGTGAAGGGGAAAGCACTTCTAGGGGAGTCACATCCATGGGCATCCAATGGATTTTGTCTCAGGAAAATAAATTTAAAAAAGAAGAAATCTCAAATATTTGTATTTCTCCATGATTTTAAAGCCTTCTATTATGCCACTTTCTAATGTAAAACTCAACTCCTGTGCTGTTCTAGTGGTTATTTCCTCCTAAAGTCTTGGCTAAATAGAGTGAAGGTTTCCAAGCAACAAAAGTTGATAAAATCAAGTCCAAAGCAAGAACATAAAATGCCAATATTTACCCTGAATAACATCCATAGACTATCAGAGGAATGAATTTGTTATAAAATCATAGAATCCTGGGTTGGGTTGGATGGGAAGGGACCTTAAATCCCATCCAGTGCCACCCCCTGCCATTGGCAGGGACACTTTCCACCAGCCCAGGTTGCTCCAAGCCCTGTCCAACCTGGCCTTGGACACTCCCAGGGATGGGGCAGCCACAGCTTCTCTAGGCATCCTGTGCCAGGGCCTGCCCATCCTCACAGCCAGGAATTCCTTCCCAGTATCCCATCTATCCCTGCCCTCTGGCAGTGGGAAGCCATTCCCCCTTGTCCTATTACTACATGCCCTTGTGAAAAGTTTTTTTTTCTATCTTTCTTTTGGGATCTCTGTGTACTGCATAGAAATGACCATAAATATTTATCTAAACCAATGTTAACAATATAAAAAAAATTCCCCCCCTCTTTGTTAACTTCACACTGAACTGCCAGAAGGTCAGTTTGGAGGGGACTTTGAGCAACCTGGGCTGGTGGGAGGTGTCCCTGCCCATGGCAGGGGGTGGCACTGGATGAGCGTTAAGGTCCCTTCCAACCCAAACTATTCTGGGATTCTGGGATTCTATACCTCTATATTATTCAAAAATTTAGATTTAAGGGCTAGTGAGTCCTGCGGAATGAGCAACCTTTCATTTTCTTCTTATAGTGCAGACAAAAGGGTGAGGGAAAGGTTTTTCCCATCTTTAAAGGAAAAGAAGATGCCTCTCCTTCCTTTCAAGGCTCCGTGTTAGTCATTTTAAAAACATTTATAGGAAATAAGCAAAGATTGCTAAATGTACATCCAATTTATTGTAAGCTGTAAAACACATTATTGCCTCCTGAATTGCTGAAGAACAGGCAACCAGGAGAAGAACAAAAATAAAAAGGAGGGGGGACAACCCCACCAAGGAAAATACAATCTGTTTTTATCATCTTGGGTTGAGATAGATTGAAGATCCCCTGGTTACACACAGAATGCAGCTTTGAAGGCTGTTGCAGTACTGCTACACGTGGAGAAAAAGTGTTTGTCTGTCCCCAAAGCTGGGAAGGTGCTCAGCACTTCCCTGAAGGAGCTCTAAAACACAGCAAACTGCAGCTGCCCAGGCCTCTGGGGAGGGCACAGGCAGCCACTTTGCTCCAGTTTGGCAATTCCTTGTGTGGCCAAGCTCCCTGATTTCAGGGCTGTGGGAAAGGGCTTTCTCCAAGGACATGACAGGCATTAAGAAACCCATCATTGAGGAGCTGCAGGAGCAGCTCTCACCTGCACTGCTTCTCCTAAAACCAGGAAAACCTGACTGGGAGAGACTTTGGAGCCCTCTGTGATTAGAAAGCACAAGAGCTCTGTTGGGACTGGAAGCTGCACAAGTCACCAACCACACGAAATTCAACAAGGGGAAGTGCCAGATTCTGCCCCTGGGATGGGCAACCCTGGATGGATGGACAAACTGGGAATGAGAGGCTGGAAGGCAGTGCTGGGGGTCCTGGTCAGTGGCCAGTTGGCCACAAGCCAGCAGTGCCCTGAAGTTAGGAGGGACATCCCTGTCCTGTGGGGCATCAGGCCCAGCATGGCCAAGGGAGGGGATTGTCCTGCTCTGCTCTGCTCTGGGGCAGCCTCACCTGCAGTG
>JAWWEV010000004.1:25307341-25314615 GCA_035583235.1 Hafferia zeledoni | reverse complement strand
AATTGCAAAAAAAAAAAAAAAAAAAAAAAAAAAAGAAAGAAAAAAACCCCACTAGAAGTTAATTTCAGTGCCATTTTATACACACTCACTTATGCCAGTTCCAGACACAATGCTCACACAATTTACAGTCTTCCCAGAAATCTTTAAAACATCTTCCATTAATTCACTTTCTTACTGATACTGATAGTAAGTGTCACTTACCTTTTTGGCCTATTTTTACAATTGTGTTTCCAGAGAATCAAATGGTGTCTTTCCCCTAAAACAGATAATTCAACTATTTTAGGTGGTGTAGAAGTTGTGGACAAGTTAATGGCTTGTCTTTAACATCCCAAGTCCATGTTCAAGCTGCTGCCTTTCCTGAGAGATCTCCATGATCTCCAAGCATGAGGTTCTCCAAACCACAACATTCCAGTGGTGGGAAAGGACCCACAGGATCTTGACTTTCAGTGGTGTCACAAAAAATGCAGGACTTCACCTTTCATGTAAAATGTGAGAGTAAAATTGTAACAGGTGAATCGAGAAGAATTACACTGAATTTCAAAATTCACCCCAGGAGAATGAGGAACTTATTTATTGAGATGTTTTTGTGTTCCTGGGCTGCATCTGGATTCTATGCTGCAATTAACAGAGACAAAAAAAATAAACCCCAAATCAAATCTGTTCAGCACATCAAGGTGCCTGTAAAAATCAGTATTTAACTTGCCATGGCATTGTGGTGTCCTCTAACACAGAGGTCACCAGCTCAGGCAAGTGCGAGCTCAAAAGGATTCCTGGCAATGGCTTTTCTACAAGAAGAACTTTTGCCATTATACATCTTATTTGTTTAGTAGTTTTTAATTCAAGCCTCTCTGCAGCCACAAAGAGCTCAGTTCCATTCTGAAATAGCTGAAGGACAGAACAATGCAGTGGAAGCAATAAGGCTGCACTGCTTTGCTCTAACTTTTAACAGGGCTTGCATAATATTTTTGTTTATGAATTTCTCTGTGTGAAGTAAGATTAATACTTTCACAACATACTTCTAATTTTCACTCGTCACTCTCATTTAATTTAAAAAAGCCCAAGGTCATAATTTCTGCAGTATGCTATAGCTTGTCTTACAAATTCCCTCCCCAAAACAGCCTTTAGCCAATCCTGGCAAAACTCTAATTAAATTCAGCAAAAGGAACAATGAGCAAATATAAATGATAATTTTAAATGAAATCCGGATTAGAATGTCAGCAAAAGAAATGCAGTTCTCATCATAAAAATGTCAAAACAGGAGAAGAATTAGAACTCCTTCTGCAGGAAATGAGATACAAGTTTAAGGATCAGCTAATTCAAGTTTCCATTTGCCTGAGGTTGGCATTGCTTGGCATATTTTTGGTCAGACAGCTTTTTGCCGTGGCCTTGGGGATTCCAGTGGGCTGGAATTGCCATGAACAGCCCATCCTGAGACCCCACCTGAACTCCAGGGGCTGTATTCCAGCTCAGACACATCAACAACCTAAAGTGTCACAATTGAAGTAATTAAAAAGTTATTGAATAGCTTTGCCTGCAGCAAAATACCTCTTGTTCCTTGCAGAGACCAATTGCCTTACAATACATTGATTAAGTGGTCAGAGTGTGTCATAATTAGTTGGTTTTACTTGAAGAGAAAAGGTCAATTTTCTTGTTCTCCCTTTAATGCAGATTTCCATTGGCAACAAGGTTAGAGAGACGAAGGAAAGGAAATACTTTGCTTATTGCAGGGGATGGAAGAATTTTTTCATCTCTATAACGAAAGTAACAAAAAAGGAGGCAACAGTCATCTGATTTTGAGCCACTGTTATCAAACCTATCAAAGCTAAAATCCCCTCAGGCTGGAACCCAGGAAAGTCCTGAGACCCTGAACTCTGAGGTCTATACAAAGCCTCAAGGTTTTATTAGTAAAGGCAAGAATCTTCTCCTGAGATGATGGATATTATAATGTTATTGGCAGACTATCATCTAAGCTTGTCAAGAGAATCATTCCTGCTACTCTCCGTGCCAGAAAGAGGAGAGTTTTCTATTACATTCTCCATTATTATACCATTATCTTTATTCTGTTGTGTTGCAGTGCAGTGAGCACAGCCAACCCCTGGAGCTCCACCTCAACAGGTGCCCTGAAAAGGTGGACATTACTCCCACATTACTCACATGGTTACCAGGAAAAGATGATGCACCACATGGACAAGTGAAAAGCTGTTTCACAGTATTATGGGAAAACAGTTGCTGGTTTGTTTGCTACTCCAGCTTTCCAGACATCACATTGCAATCCTTTGCCAAAGCAAATTCCCTGTAATTCTTCTGGTCTGATCTTTCTTAAGAAGAGAAAATCTCCTGCCTTAAGAAAAGCAATGCCTCTTTTCCCTTAAGAAAAAATCTCGCCTCCCTTCTTTTGAGGGAGGAGATTCTGCCCCTCTGCTCTGCTGTCCTGAGACTCCACCTGGGTCACTGGGTGCAGTTCTGGGGTCCCCAACATAAGGAGGACATGGAACTGCTGGAGCAACTGCAGAGGATGCCACCAAGTTGCTGAGGGGACTGGGAGAGATGGGGCTGCTCAGCCTGGAGAGGAGAAGGTTGTGTGGAGACCTCAGAGCACCTTCAGGGTCTGAAGGGGCTCCAGGGAAGCTGGAGAGGGGCTGTTCATCAGCAACTGGAGGGGCAGGACAAGGGGGAATGGGTGCAAACTGCCAGAGGGCAGGGTTAGATGGGATATGGGGAGGAAACCTTCCCTGTGTGTGTGGGCAGGCCCTGGCACAGGTGCCCAGAGAAGCTGTGGCTGCCCCATCTCTGAGAGTGTCCAAGGCCAGGTTGGACAGGGCCTGGAGCACCCTGGGCTGGTGGAAGGTGTCCCTGCCCATGGCAGGGAGTGGCACTGGATGATCCTTTAAGGTCCCTTCCACTTCCCAAATCCTTCTGTGATTCTCTGATTTTTAATCATCATATCAACCAGACACCAAGAGCCCTGTGTCAGACACAATGCCTTCTGCATGTAGAATCACTTTTATATATTAATAATGTGTATTATTGTGATCGTGTTCTTACCCCATCACAGAATACAGTGAGATGTGCACTAGCAAAGAACAGAATCTGAATGTGAAATTTCTCACATAAGGGTTTGTTCCAAACACTCATAACTCTCAAGCCTTTAATTTTCAGAGGAATTTATAACAGTCTGTAAGTGCAGCTTGTGAAGGAAATTCAGCCTTTAGAGGTGAACTGTTTAATTCATCCTTAAAAGTTCATTGCAATGTCCTGTAAAAGGAACTGGTATATTAGAAGTGCTGCTTGATCTTTGTCTTCTAAAGAGAATGGGAAGGGAAAGCAAGAAATACAGTTGCAAGTGATCATGTTTTAAGAATTAAAAGGATGTTTTCATTTTGGTGGGTTTTTTAGGTCTCAATTAAAAATTATTTTGATAGACAACGCATTTGCTTTCTAAATTATCACCCAGATGTTGTCTGTGAGGAGAATGAATATCTCAAAGTTGCTGACTGTATGAAGACAACAACCTCAGTGAAGTTACTTCAGGTCTGCTTTACTTTCTAGAATGCATAACAGCAACAAAAACCCCCAACAACTGAAAACAAATAAGCCCCAAACCTCAACACACCCTAAATCTTTCTTCCAGATCGGTACAAAAGAAAGAATCTGTCTTTTAGACAGTTACATTATGTTTTAGAGAGAGAGGGAAAAACACAAGTGGAAAATATTTCCAGATGTTTTCTAGCAAAATTATTTCTTTCTGTGCATTTTGGTAAAAGATGGCATTGTTTTCCCCTGACATTTATTCCCCATTTCAATCTCTTCTGTAGATTTCCTGGCACAGGAATGACTTCCATTTCAGAATATAAGAAGGATTTTCCATTTCTTGCATGGGATGGATGCAATGCTGATTGTTCTCTCTGTATCTGTAGGGTGGGAGAAGTAATTTTCTCTCAATACCACAGACTATTAACTTTGACTTAATATTTCTTTCAGCCCAATATTCTGTGTTCAGCTGAACCACATGTTCCTGGAGCACTTATTCTGAGGACACAGTGAAATGAAAAATGCCTGCTCTTCTACTTTCTCCTGATAGATTGTTTCTTTTATAAATCACTTTAGCTTTTATGAATCTCTGAACCTCTCCAAACCCACAACAGTGTTCCAGCCTGAATCCATCTGCCCTGAGCTTCCAGCTGCGAATTTCTCTGCTAAATCACACTCTCTAAAACACCCCTTATTGAAAAGGATTTGACTTCTTGATTAAGTCACATTTCAACCTTCTTTTAGATGAGATGAATAGATCATACTCTTTAAATCTCTTATGTTAAAGGCATTTTTCAGTGCTTTCCATGATTTCTTTAAAGGGTCTTCATTTATCCCAACACTCTTTCTTGTACATTGTAAAGGCTGTATTTGCAGATGATATTTCAACATCCAATCAGCCAATCCTACACTTCCAGTTCAAAATGACCCATTAAATACCATCTTTTCTCATTCCCCCTCCTGTAGGGACAAACAGATTAAATTAGTTTTCCTTCCAAGCCATTCAAAAGCAGACAAGAAGGCTCATGTTGATTTTCATACAAGGCTCTCTGCACTTTTTAATGATTCCATGATTTTGGAAGTGAACCTGCACTTTTGCTCCTTGTCAGACGAGTGTATTTTCAGTGTATCATGAGAGACATCATGTGTATCTATATATATGACTACAAAGCATGTTTGGTTTTCATCTTTAGCATGGATAAAAATGCTTTGAAAATCTCCTGAGCCATAAGGAGTTGTTACTTTGGTACTAAACCCAAGCATTTCTACAGGTTCTGTACCATCCACCATCAAAGAACTGTGCCAAGAGCCAACCCCTTGAACGAAGCTGTGATTCCCCTGAATTCATATTTGATTTTCACCCACAAGCAGAGCTGCAGAGCTGGTTCAGCTGTTACCACTGTGTTTCAATTAATTAAGTTTTTATACCTCTAAAAATGAAAAGACTTTATTAAAGCACATGAGAACAACTGCAGGTGCCTGTAATGCAGGAAGACAGCATGTGTAAAGCAAACAAGACTGGTCAACAAAGAGGGTTTTAACCAAAATCATAATTAACTAAGTTAATACCTAGTATCACAAGCATGAAAGTCTGCCTAAAATATTCTAAGGTAAGGATTTTTCACTGAGAGGATGTTACTGCACAAGTCCCCATAATCTCTTGCCTGGCTCAGTGCTTCTCATGGAGAAAGGAAAAGCAGAATTGCTGCAATATTCCCTCTGTCCCTTGCAGCATGTGGAGTTCTGCCTGGAATATGGAACAGGATGAGCACTGATTTCCTCTGCCCTTTCCAATCACAGCAGCTCAGGGTGATAAAGGTTGGAAAGAGCCTCTGGAAGTCGCCCATACCATGCTCTGCTCTGCACAGGGCTGGTGGGTATCAGCTTGCTCAGGGCTTTGCCCAGCCCAGTTTGGAATATCTCCAAGCCAGGGAATTCAACAGCCCCTCTGGCCATTTCTGCCCATGTTTCAACCCTTTTTCAGGCCTTTCACTCTGGGACTTGCTGCAGAGCTTGTAACCATGAGGCACATTTTCTGTTTGCTGCACAAGCACACAGATGACTCCACGGAGCAGTAATTTATGTGCCACCTGACACTGGGCCAAGCCAAGGTCTCCCAAGCCAGGTAGAACTGCTTTGTTTTGCTGTCCAAGGCCATCACAAAGAATTATAGGCACAGAAAACAAAGCTTATAGAGACTGTTACCAGTCCAATTTCCTCTTGCAAGGGACTCCATGCAAGTTATTTGTAGCAGCCATTCCCCCAACATGCTTTTGAAAGTCTTCCTAATGAAGTATTTTCTACTAAAAGAAATTCCCTGGAACCTGAGTGGCTATAAAAGTACCTATCCTAGCTCCTCAATAAATTTATCACTGTCTCTCTAAATCAGAACAGGTTGATTTCCTCTTCTTCACAAGGGTCTGTGATCTAAACAGTTAAGTATTACTTCTAATATTTATCCATTAACAGCTATATCTCTAAATTAAAAAAAAATTGCATAGTACTGTAACAAACCTGTCAGATGCGAAGGTTCTCTCAGACATTCAAACACAACCTTCTCTGCTTTCTGCTCAATTGCAACCTGCAAAGGACTGTAAAAAATCTGTTTGTCCAGAATGGTTCATGCCTTGACCTTGCCCAGAGTCATGTTCTTCCTATTAAACCACGTTTGTTTAATAATTTCTTTCCTGTCTTGTTCTTCCATGTGTGTGTTGGGGTTTGGGCAAGGAAACTAAACCCAGCTAGGATTGTTCTGGCAATGTCAAAGCAGGATATCCTTGGAATCACAGAATCACAGAATGGTTTGGCTTGAAGGGACGTTAAAGATCATCCAGTCCCAACCCTCTGCTATGGGCAGGGACACCTCTGCCCACAATGTTTAACGTTAAACCTAATTCCAACTGTTCTGGGCTGTAGAGGCAGAAATAACGTTTTCCCCACCACACCCATGAAAGTAAATAAGATAGCACAAAATTAAATAACTCCTTTGAGTAACACTTATTAAAGATTCACATAAAATAAGATATTTTTAGTCAAATTAATATATCTGTTGCAGTCTGTATTGGGAAGAGTGTAATTTTCCCACTTTCTGCTTCTCCCTATGAGAGGTAAATACCTTGTTTGGGTCCCTGGAAGTGTCCAAGGCCACGTTGGACAGGGCTTGGAGCAACCTGGGATAGTGGAAGGTGTCTCTGCCCATGGCAGGGGGTGGGGAATGAGATGGGCTTTGAGGTCCCTTCACACTCAAACCCTCCTGTGACTCTCTGATTCAGTGATATGTAAAAGCACAGATGGACATTGGGAGAGGTTCATCAAATCATGGTGACCCATATTTAAAAATGCAGCCACCATTGCTGGAGTCTCCTCCGCTGGGACAGAAATGTCACATCTGAAGGAAGGAAGAGGGTTTTAGGGGTGTAGAATCAACACTCAGGTGAAGTACAACCAAGCTGGGCTCCTTCCACATGCCCCTGGCACTTGAGTGCTTTTATTCTAGTTAGAATTTCCTTATGCACTCTGGTTTCTACATAATAATAGAATTTCTAGAATTTCCCATCCTAAACAACCAACCCAAAGCCAGTGATTTGGAAATACCAAATCCATATTTGACTGTAAGCCTAAAAAAATGGTCATGAGCTGAAAGTAGAATGAAACATCCATGTATTTTAATTTTGAACATCTAGTTTCAGGATCTGAACTTGAAAATCTTGTACCATAATTTCCTTGTTACTGTTTCCTCCCTT
>JAWWEV010000004.1:25299841-25302341 GCA_035583235.1 Hafferia zeledoni | reverse complement strand
GTTCCTGGAAAGCACCAGAAAGCTGCCCAGAAGGATTAAAGAATTCCATACATGCTCAGAAGACACAAACAGAGTACTAAATTTAACTACTCCAAAACTTCCCTTCTCATCCCATACAGTGTTCCTGCCCTGCAAATAAATCCCAGAGACAGAATCTGTGACAGTAATGTGACTAAAAATTTCTTTCAAACTCTTTTAAAGCACTTTTTTTTTTGAGCGAAATACTTTGAAATACGGCTTTGGTTTATGTGTATTGTCTTTTAGAGGAGTAGAAAATCTTTCCCAGAGGACTTCCAATAACACCTCTTGACCCCTTCAAATGTGTTTCAGACTGGTAGTCCCACTCTAGGGCTCTAAAGTCCTTTGCTGATAAAGGGAATAGGAAAGTAATAACTGACACCCACCCAGATCCTGCTCCTTCCTCAGTGTCATTGCCCATGGGCTGGTGGAGATCACGCACTACTGTCTGGAACAATAAGAAACTATCACTGCTGTAATTTAATTCATTAGAGAAGCTTGAAAGTCGATCATCCACCCCTTGTTTTATGCTTAAAAACATCCCATACTGACTCCACCAGACAATACACGCAGTGAATCGACCGGAGAGAAACGTGAGGGTTTTGTTTCCAGGGAACCTCCGCGCATCCCGAGGGATGGAGCAAGCTGGGAACGGGATTCACTGCTCTGCACATCCCTCAGCCTCTCCCCACAGCCCAGGCAGAAATCCCATCACAGCTAAATGGAAATCAATTGCACTTTGCAAGACGTTAACTGCAAGTCAATGGCTTTAAGGGATGGAAATGCAAAGTTCACTGCAAGTTTCTTATTACCAAAGAAATCATTCAAAAGTCCTGAATATTCTGGGAGTTAATGGTTTGAAAAAGGTTCAAGACAGTCAGTTAACAATTGTGGGTAGAGAAGCCTTGTTTATTATGCAAGTCAGAAGTTTGAGAGATTAAATTGTAGAGATAGGTCTTAAATCATTACCTCTTTTGTCCCCCATTTATATCACAGAATCAGAGAATATGCTGGGTTGGAAGGGACTCACAGGGACCATCCAGTCCAACTCCTGGTCCTGCACAGGACCATCCCCAAGAGTCACATCCTGTGCCAGAGAGCACCATCCAAACACTCCTGGATCTCTGGCAGCCTTGGGGCTGTGCCCACTGCCCTGGGGACCCTGGTCAGTGCCCAACTACCCTCTTGTCCTGAGATCCAACCTGACCCTGCACTGACACAGCTCCAGCCATCCTCTGTGTGCTCTCCCTGGTCCCACAGAGTAGAGATCAGTGCCTGCCCCTCCTCTGCAAATCAGGGAGAACTTGTGGAATCACTAATGTTGGAAAAGACCTTTACGATCATCAAGTCCAACCATGTTCACCACCAAACCACATCCCCAGGTGCCACATGAACAGGGATGGTGACTCCACAACTTCTCTGGAAAGCCTATTCTGATGCCTGACAACCCAAAGGAGTTGCAGGAGTCTTGCTACTGAATCAAACTGCAAAGGAGTCATTTATTAGTCTGCATGTGTCCCATGCAGTAGTTTTTATGGACAGCAGTTGAACATCTGAGCACAGCCCTCTCAGAACCACCACCTTCCTTCATCTCTGTGTGCCTGCTCAGCTTTAGTAACTCCTCATGCTCAGCTCTAATTTATATTGCATTGTCTTGGCTTTTAAGAACAATTACTTGCTAAGTGTCACTGTTTTTTTGTTTTAGCTTTGCAAACAAATGTGCTTGTGGCCACTAAATGAGGTGCTAAAAGTAAAAACTAATCAGAAAGTATTGCTCTCTTTGCAAAATAAAATCTACTTCTAATGCAAAGGAGTCTCTGGGACCCAAAGGAAAAACCTCTAGAGCTTAATGGTAGAAAATCTGTTTCGGTTAATATTGAATTATTGACTTCCTTATACAAATGCTGCTAGTTCAGGCAATTTCTGTACCAGCAAGAAAGTTTAGTATTTAAAAAAAAAAAAAAAAAAAAAAAAAAAAAGGAAAAAACCCAAACAAAACAGATTGAAATTAGATTGACTGTGGAATTTTGCACATTGGTGATTCCCAGGTAGAAACATATTCTTTGTTGCAAAAGCACGTAGACAATCCCATTAATCATTGCCCAACCACAATTGTAGCTGTGCCTGCAATGTCCCAGCAACATCAAATTAATGTTAATATGGACTGCTGCCCATATGGGGTTTTCTTTCCTCACTCTGGTCCATTATCCCTCCAACAGACCAGTTTCCTCCTCCAGCTGGCACGATGGATGGGGACCATGTGGGTGACCAGAGATGGGAAGACAACTACCTTTCCCATTGAAAATCATCCCCACACACACACTGCTCCTGTTAAATAAATCATTAAATCAAAGCATAAATCGTATGTTTACATTATATATTCAAATGTATATTATTAATAATTTACTGGGACCAGCTCCATTCCTTCTGTATCTTTTATTCAAGGCAAGTTCCTGCAGTGGGGAAACCAATTCCCCTGTGC
>JAWWEV010000004.1:25284267-25299741 GCA_035583235.1 Hafferia zeledoni | reverse complement strand
ACTGGGACCAGCTCCATTCCTTCTGTATCTTTTATTCAAGGCAAGTTCCTGCAGTGGGGAAACCAATTCCCCTGTGCCTAAACTCAGTTGTCTATAAAATGAACCTTTAAATTGTATTCAGAAAAGGCCAGATCTCAAATTTAATTTTTTTATTTAAATTTTAGAGGCCAGAGCCTTTAACTCTTAAACCAGGTTATCTGTAAAACAGGCAACTTTCCTGACTGATTATTTTCCTTCCTATATTATTGCAGCCATTTTTATGGGAAGTTTTCCCTTATGTTTTCCTTACAATCATTGTCAAATTCTCCCACACGGATGGTTCTCAAAGCCAAATGGATGTTTGTTCTGCAGCTTTCAAAATAACAGGATTGCCTGCAAAATAAAGCATTGCAAGGACACATTGTGTGGTTTTACTTGCAGATCTCCAGGGGATCATAGTTATTTGCTGTCTTCCACCTGGAAAGCACTATTTCAATATTGCAAAAGAAATGCTGCCCCAATTTTGTCTATTTTAGATGCTTTAAGAGGTCCCTATTTGCAAGCTGGCAATTCTCCATATATTTTTCTAAATTATAAGCATGTGCTGAAGGTTATCAGAAGTCTGTAATTTTATATAATTTTCCTGTAAATATCTGTCAGTTTTAGTTACAGGTTTAACTTTGGGGATTTTTGTGTTGTTTTTTTGTTTTGTTTTGTTGGGGTTTTTTGACAGGCTTATTATTCTGTGTCTTTAAATTAAGTTCAAGTAATTCCTGTGTTGTATCCAACTTTTAACCCCCTCCCTCTAAAAAAATACTGATGAAATTTTTCTGAAAATCAAACTTGCCATGAATGAACATAAACTGACAATTAATATGCATAAGAAACATTTCAAAACTTTTTATAAATACTTTTCTATTTTCTTAACCAAAAGAATGTTGTCATGATAATCTTTCATTACTTCAGTCACGGAAGTAAAAAAAAAAAAAGAAGTATTTTGTCAATTAAAAGGATTTATCAGTTGGTCCTTGCATGTTATTCCAAGCCTTTTTTAGAGCATTATCATTTTTAATTGGATGGAATATTCCCACTGATGCAGGAAACAAAGAAAAAACACAAAGTCTTGTTAAACAAAGCATGGAGCAGACCAAAAAATTGATCCCGAGCAAAGTTAATACCAGAAATTAAAAATTGATAACTTTTGAAGATTTGAAAGGGTTTCTCAATAAGGTAAATGAATTTATTCATGGGATTGTAGGATGTGAGTATGTGCATGGCAAGAAATTTTTATATTAAACCAGTGACACTGATACAAATAATAAATAATAAAAGTGTGATGTTTGTTATATGATTGAGATATTAACATACATAGTCTATTGTATATTCTTGCTGATCATTGCTTTTGTGGAGTAAATTCTTCAAGTTGTGTCTGTCACTACATTGTCCTAATTAAAAATTAGCTTTATTATTACAGAGAGGCAACTTGCTACCTGTTTGTAAAATCGAAGGGACACCAAGAGCACAAGAACAACATGACATGAGAGGCCTTGGAAGTCCATGCACAGGAAGATGAGGGGGATGAACACAAATCATCATTTTGTGGCCCTCACAGTCAGGTCAATGTTCCAGCTGGGTGGAACCAGCTCCAGGCACAACTGACTCTGTCCAGGAGTGTGTTTACAACCTCTTGTATCCACCCAGATCAATAACACAGGCAGAAAGAACATAAGAATTACTTGCTGATGATTAAATTGCAGTACACCTTCAGTCATTGCATTTGATCTTCTGTTCCAGTACCATTTTTCATCTGTTATTCTGCTCTCGAGGGCTGGCTCTAATCTGGATGCAACAGCTGTGACTGCATCAAAATATTGAACCCATTTAATCAAGAGGGCTTTTGGAGTCTTACAAAAATCCCAAATAAATATCATCTCCATGCTCAGTGCTCATTCTCAGGGCTTGCTTTGCTAAAACAGCCTCAGATCTCATCAACACACACTTCACGTGGTGTTGGGGATATAAACTTGCCAGGAGAATTGTCACAGAAAGACACAAAAACCAAAAAACCCAACAAAATTCTATTCTAACAATAAACTGTTGATCTTGTGAAAGTTGCAGAGTTAGTTGTAGGAAATGACTTAGTTAGAAAGTGGCTGTCACAGATTTGAATGCTGGAAAGGACCATCAGGATCATTTCTCACACACCACATAATGTGCCACCATGGATTCTTGCAGCTAAACTGTCCCATCTCAAACAGACAATAATTGCCAATCACTGAGACTGCCACAGCCAAAAGTCAGTTGTTCAAATTGAAAGTTGTTGCTTTTTATTCACCCTGAGTAGTTTTCATCTGACTCCTTTAGTGGTGTTCTTTAATTCTAGTTTCTAGTTACTGAGTTTCACAGGTTTTTCCACCAGGAATCCCTTCTCTTAGCCAGTAACTGATCAAAACATTCCTAATATTACCTTGGATAAAGAATATAAGTCTATATGGTCCACTCTTTTTTTAGCTTCTAATTTTTTACTTTCTTATAAAATGGGAAAACAGACTTAAAATATGTTGGCCATCCAACAGAGAGAATAATTAAGTTAACAATATAAAGGCTGGTTAAGAGTGATCTGAATCATACTTCACCAGATAAAATTCCCCAAATCAGAAGTGTATTAAGAACATTTAGAGTGGATTTGAAATATTACTTAAACAAGACAGAGTAAGATAATTTCTGAGATGACTGTTCTCATCCTCTGTGCCTCAGTACTGAACTCCAAGGGTAAATGGCATCAGTGTTGGACTCTGTGCTGAACACTGAGTCTGTCTGCTAATTGTCTTCCACATTCTTTACACTCTGCTCTAAATTATTCTCACTCATTTTCCATTTCTTCCAAACTCACAGATTCTTATTATCACAGGCAAGAGAATAGCAATCTTCTTGTAAACTTTCCGTTCTGTCCTCACACTCACAGAAATAAATTTAATTTTAAAGCCACTGAGAACATAAACACACTGTTCTCATTGCAATAAAATGCTGATTTGCAGAAATAAAACTAATTCCTCTATGCTGACTTATTAACTTATTAACCAATGTTCTCCTCTGTGATCTTCTCATGCTGTCCATGCCTGACATGAATTTTCCTGCATACTAGAGAGGTGTGAGCTATAATTTAATTGCAATTTGTCAATAAAAAGTTTATATTAGAAGGAAAGGGGGAAAAAAGGTAAGATTAATTATTTTTTTAAAACTATAAAGAGTTTAAATGATGTGCAGTGACTGTAAGCAAATTGTTAGTGGTGACTGGTGACTTAGAGAAGAGTTGCAAGAGAATTTTATGTGAATAGTAAGAAAACAATCTATGCTGAGTGGGAACCCAGAGCTCAGATTACAACCATTGCATGACCTCAAAATCCCTCTCTCAGTGCCATGATAATTGGTATTATTTGCCAATTAATGGAATTATTATATAAAGAACCGAGGGGCCTGTAACCTTACACTCAAAGCTTTTATTCTTTATTTGACTGAAAACACCAAAACCTGGTGAAATGCCAGATGGTCTTCAGGTCTTAATTTAAGCATGTCATGGGCCCTCTGAGGGAGGTGACATGAAAGTCTTCTCTCCAGAATTTTAACAGAAAAAAAAGCAGAACAGAAGACATAAAAACTACAACTCCACCCCAAATTCGACAGGTTGAAAAGTTGTGTCCATGGAAATATCACAGGATAAAACCCTCCAGAAATTAAGTTTTGGAATAGTAGAACTGATGGGTCCCATCAAAATCACAGCTCTATGGATTGCAAAGCCTAGTTTTGGGTTTTGCTTGTTCCAGAGTGATGCTGTCTGGGTGCTGCTCTAATGCATCACAAAGGCCTTATTGTTAAGATGGGCTTATTCTAAACACAGCTCCTCTAAAAGAAAACTGAATTCGGTTACTCTCTTGGTTTCTTAGCCTAAAACCAGTTGTGCCTCATACCAGAACATGTGCCAGGAGCAAAGAGCAATGAGCAGTTCAGTTATTTGAGGAAGGTGTCCCTGCCCATGGCAGGGCTTTGGAACTGGATGATCTTTAAGGTCCCTTCCAATCCAAACCGCTCTGGGATTCTATGAAATACCAACAAAAAATGTGAACATATGAAAGCAGCAAAGTGTGGATGTAGGACCACCTGAAGGATTTAGGAGCCATTTTCTTCCTGTGCTACAGACCTTCTGGGTTTGAAAGCCACCAAGGTGTGAGCTGTGTGGGGAGGAGCTGCCATCCAGTCCACGGCGAGAGGCACAGACGTGCAGCTGTAACTGTGCTGAGCTCTTTCTACTTCAACCTTTAGCCTCGAGGAAAGGAAAAGCCAAGAGGTGCCTCCCCAACATCTGTAAAGATAAATAAGGGCTTTGTGCCTCTTTCAAGAGCCCAGGCCCACACTCCCTGCTCCTCCTAAAGGGAGGATTTCACAGATCTGACGGCACAGCCGCAGAGCTTGGAGCCGAACTGAACCCTCCTTTCTACCCCTGGCAACGATTAACCTTTTCCCTCAGATCTCCCAAGGCGAGATGAAAGATCCCTAAAGATCAGAACTCCAGCAAGAGAGTGTGACCCACTCTATTAAGGGCTTTAAACATCAAGACCAAGACCTTGAACTCCATCAAAACGCCAACAAGCAGTTTGTGCACAGTGAAGCAGCGGGAAGGATGGAAACCACTCCGCCCAAACTTCATAGGCACTGCCCTACTGGATCTGGCACAAGCTGGAGGTAATTGCAAAGCTTTTTTAGCAGCCTAGAGGATGTTTGAAGCAGTTTGACAGTGCTATAACAAAGACATGGAATAATGTTATGTCGAAGGACCGGGAGCGCTGCAACCCAGCGGCACTGGAAGGCTGGAAAGGAAACCAGACTGAGCAGGGGTTCTTGTTCCTTCCATGGTCCAGCAATGCTGCACAGCTTCTGCTGGGCAAAGCAGGGAGCCCTGAGGAGTGGCCTCTCTAAAATGCCACATTAATTTGTCTATGGTTGGCCATAACCATGGTTTGGGCCCTGCACAATTGTACTGCGATGGAAACCATCTCAGTTACAGAGGAAGGAAACCACTGTCATCCTGATAATCAGGTGTGAGGTGGCAATATGAAGGTGACAGCACCCAGGGAATGGCTAGAGCTGTGTCAAGGAGTTTTAGGTTGGATCTCAGGACAAGGTTCTTCCCCCAGAGGGTGGTGGATACTGACCAGGCTCCCCAGGGCAGTGGGCACGGCCCCAAGGCTGCCAGAGCTTCAGGAGTGTTTAGACAACGTTCTGGGGGACAGAGTGGGATTGTTGGGGTGTCTGTGCAGGGCCAGAAGTTGGACTGGACGGTCCTTTGGGGCCCTCCCAGCCCAGGGTATTCTGAGATTCTGTTGCAAACAAGGCCATGTATATTAAAAGGTCAGATCCCGAGGGAACAACCCTGCAATGACAATTAAACTGTGGAGAACTCTGACAGTGAGGATACATTGAAATTACGCTTTATATACCCAATATAATCTGCTAAATCATAACTAGCACTTAAGGTGATATTAGATGAGTCAAACTGATTAAACCACCTATAAAATGTGATGATGATTGCTAAATGAATCCCAATGAGCTCCAAAGAAAACACTCCCTGAAATATCCAGCTCTCTGCTAAGCTGGGGACATTCCAGTTTGGAAAGGTGTGACCAGACCTGCTGCCCCTGGTCAAGAGGACTGGCCTTGGGAGCTGCAGAATTGAAGTGTTCATGGCTTTCCCAAGTTGTCCCAGGGGAAATGCCTGCTGGAAGGAGAGGTGTTTCTTTGTGACACATACAATTCAGCTGAACATTATTCACAGTTTTGTCAACACTTCTCCTGAGTGTTTGAAGAAGTTATTTAAGAACTCTGGGAGTTGGGGAAAAATGTTTATTTGAAACATAATGGATGTGTGGAGAAGAAAATCAAAAGTAGTGTAGATGACAGCTTTTTTTATAGCTATGGAATGAATAATGTTTTAATCCTTTGCACAGGGGAACGGGCGAGGGAACAAAATAAATCTCTTAAAGGTCACAGGTGGTGCTTTGTCTTCATAATAAAAAAGTTTAGCTTCACACTTTATAGAGACTTATTTTTCTGCTTTTTTCTGCTTTCTATTATAAGACTTGTAGGTTTATTACTTTCCTCTTAGTGTTATTTAAACTGCCCAGGAAACTATTTTCCTGGTCAGCTTTTAAGATATTGAATTATTTGATAGCTCTTTTGTGGCTGCTGGCTTTGGAACAGTGAAGTTTTCAACAGTAGTGATGTAAATATAATTCCAAAAGTTTCTTCTGTTTGTCTGGACCTACTGTTTCTTACAAATATTAGTATAAAGGTCATCAGCTATAGCTGTTTTAAATAATGAATGAAATTAAAATGATGGAGAAATGACAGTGTCCAGCACACCAGATGTCTGGAAATACTTGACAACAATGTAGTGGTACGTGATGAAAAGAAAACAAGAAAACAAAAGCCTAGAGGGGGGAATCAGACAGAGTTTCAGTTCCAAAACCACCACTGGAGAATGTCTACTGATGTTTCACCTTGTAGGTCCATGTGTTGAAGGTCCTTTTTCACAGAACCGCAGGACATTCTGAGCTGGAAGGGACCCACAAGGACCATCCAGTCCAACTCCTGGCTCTGACCAGGACCATCCCCAGGAGTCACACTCTGTGCTCCAAAGGATCATCCAAACACTCCTGGAGCTCTGGCAGCCTTGGGGCCATGCCCACTGCCCTGGGGAGCCTGGTCAGTGCCCACCACCTTCTGGGGGCAGAGCCTTTTGCTGAGATCCAACCTGACCCTGCAGTGATACAGCTCCAGCCATTCCCTGGGTGCTGTCCCTGCCCTGGCACAGCTCCAGCCATTCCCTGGGTGCTGTCTCTGGTCCCACAGAGCAGAGATCAGTGCCTGCTGTTCCTCTGCCCCTCCAGAGGAAGCTGGACCTGCACTGAGGTCTCCCCTCAGTCTCCTCCAGCTGACCACACCAAGTGCCCTGAGTGCCCTCACACACTGCCCCTCCAGGCCCCTCCCCATCACTGTGTCCCTCCTTTGGACCCTCCAATGGCTCAGTCTCTCCCTTCCATTGTGTGCCCCCAAACTGCCCCCCCCATTGCAGGTGAGGCTGCCCCAGTGCAGAGCAGAGCAGGACAATCCCCTCCCTCAGCCATGCTGGGGCCTGATGCCCCCAGGACAGGGATGTCCCTCCTGGCTCCAGGGCACTGCCGGCTCATGGCCAACTGGCCATCCACCAGAACCCCCAGGGCCCTTTCCCAGGACTGTCTTCCAGCCTCTCATTCCCAGTCTGTCCATCCTGGTTGTCCCATCCCGGGGAGAGAATTCAGCACTTCTCCTTGTTGAACTTCCCATGGTTGGTGATTCTCAGCCCTCTGATCTGTCCAGATCTCGCTGCAGGGACTCAACAGCTCCTCTCAATTTTGGGTTACCTGCAGACTTGCTCAGTGTCCCACGTCATTCATGAGGATGTTGAAGAGCACAAGACCAAGGATGGAGCCCTGTGGAACTCCACTAGTGACAGGTCACCAGTCTGATGCCACCCCAGTCACTGTCACCCTCTGTGCCCGACCCAGGAGCCAATTGCTCACCCACCACATGGTGTATTTATCCAGTTGTGGGCTGGACAGTTTGTCTTGAAGGATCCTGGGGGAGACAGGATTGAAAGCTTTACTGAAATCCAGAAATATTTAAATTAATGATGAGTTTTTTCGAGGCTTGGGTGACTGTGGCAGGAGATTAATGCTGTTCAAATTCCATCTGCCCTGGGGCATTTCTTTCTGTCCTGGAAGAAACATTCAATCCAATGTGCACATCTGATCCATGAGGAAAAGCTGAAGAGACATGTGATTACAATGCTTGGAGTTAGAGCTCTTTGAAAAAATGGTTTTGTTTGGAAAACAGAAAAATTAGCAAGTCATGTTTCCCTTGATTAATGATTAATTTAGAAATAACCCTGTGTGTGTTGTCTTTGAGAACAATGAATGAGAATGAGAACAATGAGAGCTTCTGGTTGTGTATTTAAGGTAGCAGAGCAGTTCAGATGGCAAAGTAGAAGCTCTGATGAGTCTTTTTCAATGTTTCAAAAGCACTGTAAATGTTATTTAAATCAATAATTCGAAAACATATTGAAAATAGTAAATACTCACCATCATTGCAAATAACCTTTGGTAGTTCATGTACCAGAAATGCAACACTGGTATTTTCCTTATCACAGTTTCTATGTGAGGCCATAACATTTCTATGACTTTTCTGGTGGAGAAAACCACTAAAAAAGTATTTAAAGAATAAATATGACATTTTTGTTTGGAATTTAGAGGGAAGATATAAACAGATTCATCAGATATAAGAGTATTGGCTTTTTCTTTAATTTATTGGTAGCAACTCCAAACTCCAAATATTTGAATTTGCAAAACCTGTAATTCTAAATTGAGCTAAAACCACTCTCAATAAATAAATTTCAGGTTGTTGGAAAATTATTTGTAGGTGAGGAGAGTTTTATTCAATGCTCATTTTTCAATAGTTTTCTTCAGTGCTCTGTGCATGTTGACAACATCGAATGCTGAATTTTGAGCCTTTAATTTAGGCTTTAAAGAGCTGCCTTTGGATTAAGAAATGGCATTTACAATAAAGCCTCTTTAGTTTGATAATATTACTTAAAATGTTGTCATTATTAGGCTACAACAACTCATGTTTGATGCTTTTGAGGCTTCCCAAGTGTGTGGCCTCTCAGCAGAATTTCTTTCTTTTTTGGTCTGTGGTAAACATGTTGCACAGAATTTCCTTGTGACACCTGTTAGACAGGTGGATGCTCTCTCTAATACAAAAACAGCCTTTATGCACAGGACAAAGGGCCCCAAATTGTTTTAAAAGTGAATGTTCTACTGCTGGTCTGGAAGTCACTGAACAAGCTCAATCACCAAAATAAAACTGTAAGAAGAAATGCAAAATCAAAAATAACACACACACACACACAAAATCAGAAGAATATCAACAAACAGATAAAGCAGTTCTGTTGCTTTTAAGTTTCAACCAAGGAAATGAATTGGAAATGAGGAATTTGCATGAAGCTCACTATCTGAAAAACAAAACCTCCAAGCTAAACCACTGCTGTGAAAACAGACTGTCTCTAAAGCCCTGGCAGTGCTGGTGCCTTTCCCACCAACCTCCCTGCCAGGGGCACTCTATGGCACCCCAGTCAACCAACCCAGACACCGAACAGCCTCTGGGAATTCCATCTCTCGCTCCTCTAAAACAAACTCATTTAAAACAAACACAATCTGAAGTACTTCTGCGTCTCCCAAAATACACACTCCTGTGAAAACAGCAGCAAAACTGCACACCCAGACATCCTGCAGAAAACACACTCATTTCCATAGCATTAAAGCCAAAGCCAAGTGCTCTTCTTGAAATGTTAAGAGGGTTTTTTTTGTTTTCAATCCACAGGGTCCAAAGGGACCGAAACACTGAGCCAAGCAAAGGTCCCAGATGGAGTTTTATCCACTCAATAACTGTGGCTTCAAGGAGCTTTCCAAAGCAGACAGTTTAAAGGCTTCGTTTTGGCCACTGTGCTTTTAAAATAATATTTAGCTGTTTTCATTTTTGGATTGGTGTTTTGAAGTAGGAGCTGCTTGATGTGCAAGAATGAGGGATGGAGCAGCATCACTCCATCAGGAGACTGAGTTATTTGTTCCCACGTGACTCAAACCAGGGGAGCAGAGCTGCCACAGGGACCTCTTCCATGCCCCAAGTAGCAGCCTAAGCAAAGGGTGGTTCATATTTGCTTGCCTTGCACCAAGGCATGAGCACACTCAAATAGTGCAAAATTTGAATGCAAAATGCCTCTAGCAATGTTTTTTTGCAAGAGTGGAACACTCTGAGTGTAATTATATCCATTTACATCAAGATATGCAACCACAAAGGGGTCATCAGAGACCTGTGGTACAGCTGCACAGAGAGAACAGGGGGAAATGCTTGGAAACAATAAAATCAGCAGGATGAGAATAGGGAATTGAGAAGCAGGTAAGGTGTGTGCTGGGATCAGATAATTCTACAGAATAAGCAAGAAAGGAGCCCAAAAGCTCTGGTCTCAAATATAATTTAAAATCTGTCAAGGGCAGATGAGATTGTCCCATTTTCTTTTGGGAGGAGGGTGTAAAACATCAACAATGGGAAAGGAAAGCTGAGGAGGGAAGGGGGCTTTGGTTCCAGCTCCTGCTCTGCAGTTGACTCTGCCCCAACCACTCCTGCAGTATCTTCTGCCAGGCAAGCTCAGACTCACCAAAGCGGTGCTGAAATCCGCTCCTTTCATGACATTTGCCTTGTCCATGGGCCTGTAGTGTGAGTATTTTGTTGGTTTGTATTGCTCAGGGCCAGGCTGGACAGGGCCTGGGGCAACAAGGGCTGGTGGAAGGTGTCCCTGCCCATGGCAGGGGGTGGAAGGGGATGAACTTGAAGGTCCCTTCTGACCCCAGTCATTCTGGGATTCAAGGAGTCTATGACTAGTCTAGTCTATGCACAAAACATACCTAAACTTGTTGCAAAAGACCCTTCTTGCAACCAATCCCTTTATCCTGATGTCAGCAGTGGAATTCACACCACAGTTACAATGAGTTGTGTCCCAGTACCCACTGGAAGTGGTGCATCCTCCAAATATCCTCCCTGTTCCATGTGGGAGAAAAGAACAAACCAAAAAAGTCTTTCCTTTTGGCTTGTTCTTCGGAGAAGGAATGCAGCACAGACTGCTCAGGGAGCACAGAGTGTGCAAGATGCTCCTACAGCCTTTAAAACCCCAGTCAGACATCTCTCCAGGTTGATACCTGTGTGCAAAGAAAGCACTTAGCACGTAAAGTTTTATTAAATGAACCTCCAGCCTCCAAGGCAGAAAACAGAGAAAGGGAACTGGTCTCAGGCAACCAACGGTCCCCAAATTTACCTTTGCAGTCACCACAGGGAAATTGCTCCTGCATTTTTAGGAATATAAAACATTAAATCTGAATTAAAAGAAACAATCCTGACAGCATAAAACAAATCACATCATCAGGATAACAAGTAATGAACTAATTACATGATAATCTCAGACTGTTATCAGTAAAATCAATTTGTTTGCAGAGGCATTCCCAGACGTCCCCAAAACACTGAATTATATCCAAGCTGCACAATGTTAGGAGTTGAAGGAGCTGAGAACAACACTGCAAAACCTTTTAGGTTCACTGGAACAGGCAAATCTAAACCTCAACATTTCCCAGTGAGTTTGAGTTTGTCCCCTGCAGTGCAGTTTTAACTGTGGGATCTTGACCCACCTCCATGAATTTCAGAAACATGTCCTGGATCTCCCTGCAAATGTTCCATTTAGCAGCTTCCCCTGAAATGCTGTTCTTAGCAATCCCCAAAAAAGCCTGAAGAGCAGAACTATGCCCAAGAATGCATTTATCAAGAGATGCAATAATAGAAAATTTACTGTCCTGAGGAGGCAGATTTTGTAGATGATACATATTTTTTTGGGCACTGACTTGCAAATTATTGGGTAAATATTTTATTTATTATTTTATTTTATTTATGAGGCATAAACGGTCCCTGCAACTGCTCCTTGACTATTTGCCACCACTTTTTGTGTTCTCAGTCAAGACTTGGAGCGTTTGCTGTGGGCTAATCAAATACTTGTTCAAAGAGACTCCTGTTTAAATCCCTTCCAAGAGTAAGAACTCCTCGCATTCATTAGAGAAATGGAGATGTTGATTTTCTTTTCTACAGGATTCTCACAGGGTTTCCTTGTCCTTCTTCTCCTCTTTGCTTCTCTTCTGAGGTGCTGTTTCTCCAAACAACACACAACTTCTGTGGCTGCTCAGCCCTGCGTGTATCACTGCTCTAGATGGAAAATTAAACTACTCAGGCATGCCTGAAAAGCTGCACAATCTTTCATTCCAGCAGAAATAAATAAATAAAAATAATGTTGAGATTTGAGCATTATTAATGCAAACTTCTCCCAGGAATCAGTTGTTTTCCAAGGATGTTATGCAACCCAAATATGGCTGTAGATTCTCCTTGTTGATCACCAAAAATTGAAAATGCTTTTTAAAAATATGAGTTTTAACTCCCCACAGGAGCTGAGAAACAAGAGCTTGTATTTCTAGTTGAAACAGCTTGGTTTGAGCACTAAATATATAGATATTTTAAAGTACTGAACAGTTGTCTAAACTTTTTTTAAAAAAATAAAAAATATATATGCATATGTGTACATACACATATATGTATGCAAGAGCTCTTATACATATCAAGTTTTATATATTATTTAAATGCCCTTCTGGTTTTACACACACAGGTGTTGTTTTTGAGACAGGGGATGTTTGCTTGTTTGTGGTTTTTTTGGGAGCCAACTTTCCTCCCAAATCTTGATCATTCTGAGTGTTCCTATAGGCAAAAAGCAACCAAAAATAAAACTTTCCCTGCCCCAAAGAACATGGTGGAGCTCAGTCAATCTGGGGTCTGCACTCCAGAATGCCTTGAAAATTCTGCTATTGATACACTCAGAAGGTAAAATGCAGGAGGGATTGACTCAGTCCCTTTCCACCACTTAAGGGGTCATTTCCTACAGATAATATGGACCATCAGGTGGCCCTTTTATCTACCACCATATTTCAGCTCAATACTGAAGATCTGCTTGAGACAAGGTGGAAAGAGGAACCACATGATTATAGTTTGGGGTGAATGACTCTTCTTCCCCCTCTAAACCCTCCTTATCATTAAGGACTCCTATAAAAATATTTGTGCAGGTTTAAAGGTAAACCAGCAGGAGAAATGAACACAACACAAAAGAGATTAGAAGTCAGAGTTACAATTTAATAACAATATTACAATAAATGCATTGGCACAAAGAGAAAAATTGGTTTTAACCCACAAAACCCCAGCAGTATAACCCAGCACTCTGGGGCACAAGCACTAAGGGGGTTGTTGGCCCCTGTGCTGAACCCTATGAGGTTCCCCCAAGTCCAAAGGAAAAGGCCAAAGTGGAAAACCTGTTGGTGCAGATGATGTTACAGTCTGGTCGAGAGTGGTGGTCTCCTCCTGTTGAGGTTCTGCTCCTCCTCTGGATCCCACAAGTGTCCCCTGCTACCTTCTTACCCCAAGATATGTACCCCCAGGTCCAGGTGGGAGCACCCAGTACCTCCCACAGGGTTGGGAATCACGCAATGGGTGATTAACTCTGTGAGTCAGGGGGTATTTTGGAATCATTGCTGGCCCATGAGCAGACATGACCCCTCAGGTGGGTATGGAGGTGCCAATGACCCCTGGAAGGGAGTTATCACAGCTCTTATCTCACAGATGTCTTTCACACCCAGCTCACAACCTGAGGGGTCAGGTGTGCCCTGGGCAGCTGCTGCAAATGGTCCGTTGTTCTTGGGGAATGAACAGAGGGGGTAGAATACATAGCTTTGATCACCCCCACACAGCAAGAAACTGGTCCCACCTGCTGAACTAGGACAATATTAAAGCTATTATTTTTTTAATCTATTCAGAGATGGTCTAATTTACTTCCAGATATATCCTATTGACTCAAAAAAAGAAAGCTCTAATTTTTCACAGTTTCTCCCAGATCAGTTTGTCATAATTTGATTAATTCCCTCCTCATCTTCTTCTTGCTTTCTAATGTAATAAATCAGCCTAATAAAATTATTGTCACTTCCTTCATACAGGCAGAAAAAAAGACAGTTTGTCTTTGCTGTCAGCAGTTGGCACTAGTCTGAAATATGAGGTTTTCTAAAAAATATGGACAAGCAAAAAGTATAGACTGCACAAAAACTCCTTGCCAGGGCTAAATAGATAGGACTTGTATTAATCATTGATCCCATTTCAGCTCCTTCCTACTTTCTGTCTCACCTAAAGGCAGGAGTTTGGACTTGAATTTATCATCCTAAACAACCAGGATGGGGGGAATGAAGAGGATACTTTTGCAAAATGAGTGATTCACGATGGAAACTTTGATTTTCCCCTCTTTGTTTGTCTGCATCTCTTTTCAATGGGGAAATGATACTCCTCTGAGGTGTGTTTGTCTCCTGGAATATTCCATGTGGAGTTTATTCTGAGAATCAGCTCTTCCCTCATTCCACCTCCAACTACTCTAGTGATTAATCTGCTTAATTGAAGTTTAGAAGAACATGCTTAGGTGAAGGTTTGGATTTTACTGACTTTCCTAAAAACTTTTCTGAAGAGTAAGAACAGCTAATCAAGAATTTTCTTGCTGCCAATATTACATAATGAAACTAAATCACAAAATTATATAGTAACTGGGAATAATCTGAATCTGATAATGGCATGATTTATTACCCCCCAAATGAGGGGAATACAAGGGAATAGGGGACAGAATCCTCACCTGGAATACTTTTCTAGTTAAAGATTCATTTTGAAGACAACCAAATCAGATTGGAACAGGCTGTACAAACGAGAAGAAAATAATTTAGTTTTATGTAAGTGTCATAATACTTGGCTTAAAGCTCACAAAAAAAATAACAAAACAGAAATGAGAGGAATTTCAATTAAATCTACATATCATCAAATTAAAAACAAAACAAAACAAAACAGACTTATGGAATGTACCTGCTGAGAGCTGATGATGGATATGAAGTGGGAAACTTTTCCATAGAATGAGAAGCTTTGTGTACATAGGAATAAACCACTACAAATATTATTAATATCTGTTTTTTTTTTACATTACTTGTTGATTTGATTACAAAACCATCTTTGCTTCTGTCCTTCCTCCAGATGTTGCACTTGCACTGCTATTTCACAGCTGTGGACATGGCATTACGAAAAGTGTCACACTTAGAAATGCTGGTAGATTGTAAAACTTGTATTCTTCCATTAAACTGGTGAAAGATGAGCCTGGACCAGACTGCCTAATAGGAATTGTTGTAGAAAGGCATAAACAGAGTTGAGCCAATACATGGTTGAAGCATCAGAGGGTTTGTTCTGTTCTGTTTGTGGCTGAGGCACCTGAGAGGGGAATTCCTGCCCTTCTGTTGAGGCTGATAATCCTGTAAATTCACACTTCAGTTCAGCTCTGGAAAGCAAAAGGCAGGTCAAGAGTTTCTTGGAGCCTTGTCCTCACCAGATACATCCTCTGGTGTGACTGGAAGGAGCACTGGTGCAAAATGACCAATCAATGAAAGAATTAACAGAGTTATTAGCAGTCTCCCTCTTTGCTTCTTGGAGATGTAAAAAAATTGGAGTGAACATTTCTTTACAATCTATGTGCAACTCACTCCAGGGCTGTGTCCATCTGGGTTTCTTCGTGGTGAAAGCTCACATCCTAAATTCTACCAAAAAGTAATTGTGTGAGGGCTTCCAAAGGCTTATTCATGTTGAGTAGCACCATCTACATTTTTTCAATGGAGCTTTTCATGGATGGAAATATTTTACACAATTAAACAAAGTTCCCAGCTGTCCTAGTTCAGCAGGTGGGACCAGTTTATC
>JAWWEV010000004.1:25268992-25280043 GCA_035583235.1 Hafferia zeledoni | reverse complement strand
TGCACTTTCTATTCTTTCGACTGTTCCAGCTTTTCAAAGAGTTTCTTCAATTTAGGAGGAACAGTTGTGGCAAAGGAGCTCTCAGAGCTACAGTGATGGGAAATCTTTGACATTGTGACTCAGAGAGTTCTCCAAACTCCCTTTTCCTGAGGGTAACCAGGAGTGGGGCCAGGCTGGTCCAATGACAATGTCAGAGGTTTTGTTCTCCTGGAGGCCTGTCTGGATGCTGACAAAGGCCTTTTCTAATTTCCTTTCAAATGGGTTTGGGGGACATTTATTAGTTCTTCCTGAAGTGCCTGTAATTACTCTGTCTGTGCCTGGAGCTGCTCTGCACACACTGCTCCTTGTCCTTCTGGGCAATGGGCTCTGACAGAACATATTAAGTTTCCAAGAGATTAGAAGTTGAGATGTGCTTTGTGATCCTAATTCATGCAAAGTTGTTCCAGCTGCTACTGAGAATTCCTGCAGATCACATTTTACAGGAGTGGGAACTGATGGCCAGTATTAATGCAGCTTTATTTCCTTATAATTTTATTTAGATCATAAGATCATAGAATCATGGGCTCATTAAGGTTGGAAAAGACCTCCAAGATCATAAAGTCCAAGCTGTGACCCATCCCCACCTTATCCCCCAGCCCAGAGCACTCAGTGCCACGGCCAGTCTTTCCTTGGGCATCTCCAGGGCTGGGCACTCCAAACCTCCCTGGGCAGCCCCTTCCAGTGCCTGCTCACCCTTTCCAGGACAGAATTCCTGCTGCTTTGGCACAACCTGAGGCTGTTTACTCTCCTCCTGTCCCTTATTCCCTGGAAGAGGATCCCAAACTCCATAATGTTTGAGGAGCAGGTTCTGGTAACTTGGAATAGTGTGGAATAGCTCTTTAGGCAAACATTCACTCTTTAGCAGTGCTGGATCTATGGAGTGTAGATACACTGACCTGGGAATGAACTCCCTCATCCCCACTCAGCCATCCAGTTCATGCTCTCTAAGTCTGGGAACACAAGAATTCTGTTCTTTTCAGAAAAATTCCAAACCACAAAGTGCTCTCCAGGGGGATATCTGAGACACTGCAGGCAATTACAGGAATTCAGTCAATAGTGTCAGATCAGACCCAGACTAACCTCAAATCCTCAAAATTCAGTGTTTCTCACTATTCTGCATTGCTCTGCTGTCCAGATTAACAAACTGTTCCTGTCCTAATGTCCTGTTTGGTAAAACAGACATCAACAGACACCTAAGCCAAGGTATTTCTGTGCTGTGTCATAGCAGCTTGAGATAAAACTACACTCAAAGGCTTTTGGAGGAGAAACCCCATCTGTCATTCAGAGGTTTGTTCAACACTTTTCCAGCATCCATGGTAAAGTAAGAGCTACAGGCCAAATTTGAGGCTTTGACCTGTTGGAGCAGGTGCAGAGGAGGCACCAGGATGGTCAGAGGATGGGGCAGCTCTGCTGGAGGGAAAGGCTGGGAGAGCTGGGATTGTCCAGCCTGGAGAGGAGAAGCTTTGGGGTGACCCAGCTGTGGCCTTGCAGTGTGTGAAGGGGACACAGGAAAGATGGAGAGAGACTCTTGACAAGGGATGGAGTGACAGGACAAGGAATGGCTTCACACTAACAGAGAATAGGATTAGATGGGATATTTAGAAGGAATTGCTGGCTGTGAGGGTGGGCAGGCCCTGGCACAGGGTGCCCAGAGAAGCTGTGGCTGCCCCATCCCTGGGAATGTCTGAGATCAGGTTGGACAAGGCTTGGAGCAACCTGGGCTGGTGGAAGGTGTCCCTGCCCATGGCAGGAGGGTGGAACAAAATGAGCTTTGGGATCCCTTCCAACCCAAACCATTCCATGATTCCATGATTTTGGGGTGTCTCATTTCTTTCCATGCCTAGACAAAACTATTCAGAGGACACCTCATTTGTTGAAATAAATCAGCCTCATTCCAAATATTCATATATTTCAGAATTCTCATTCAGCTCCTGTTTTCCATCAGAAAACATCACCATAAACACTTACATTATAATAACTTTTCTTAGGCAAAGAAAGGTGTTGCAAGAAATTTTCAACTTCAGGTCCTGGGCTCTGTTAATTTTCCCTCAGCAAATAAAACTATTTTCCAGAGGCAAATTTAATCACTATTCCATAATAGTCTTTGGAGCTGCCATTCAGATGTTTTACTCATGTTATCTCCGTGAAATGACACAGATAATTGCAGAGCACATCTCTTTGCTTCTGAGATCCTACAGTCCTAAAATACAACTCAGTCCAGCCTCAGGTTTTAAACAAAAACTGGTTTACTTTATGAATTTACTCAGTGGTTCCTTCTACTGTCAGTCCTAATAAAAAAATGGATAGTCCTTATGGGCATGGAGCAATAATTTATTTAAGAATCTAATAAATATTGGGCTATTGATTTTCCTTGTAACTGTATTAATTCCAACTTTCTGTACAAAGTATAAAACCAACATGAAATGAATGAAAGCATTAGAAAAAAGAAAATAGAACATGAGAAGAAAGAATTTTTTTTTTTTTTTTTTTTTTTTAAATAGAAGAGTTCTTTTAAGAGGACACTTTCATGCAGCCATAAAACTTACCAAAAATCATCCCATAAAAACTTGGAAAGATCTCAGGGGTTGAGGTGTATCTGTTCACATGACTGGAGGGGCTTAAAAATCATGAATCCATTCCCTATTCCCCAAGGAAAGACCTTGCAATGTGGCAGCTTGAATTTTGGGCTATTTTTTAAATTACAACAAGTATTTTAAATACCTTTTGAGACTATAAAAACGCACAAGTTCAAGTGTATCTCCAATATCAACATCTAATGGTACCCAGCAATGATTCCAGCAAACCTTCCCCAGCAAGAAAAGGCCAAAAGGACAGAATATGGTTGGATAAGCCTGAGATGATTTTTGAAATTTGAGGAAACTAAAGAAGATTTTTAAGCCTGTACATCAGAAACCATCATAAGGAGATGTTTTAGATCATCGAATTCACTACCTTCGTTCACTGCATTCTTTTCAAATGTATCCAATAAAGTTCTATTTCATTAAGAATTTCCAGACTGATTTTTATTCCTTCTGCATCACAACACAAGACACAAATTGTAAATAGGATGAGATGCTGCAATCCTTGTAACTTCCTAAATCAGTGGTAGGAAATTCCATGAGTTTGGTGTCTCCCATAGGAACCTCTTGCCATCAAAGAGGAATTGACTGCAGGAGCTATAATAATATCAGAAAAAGGATTAATATCAGAAAATGGACCTTCAGTGCAAGATTGGTGGAAATCAAAATAAAGGCTTTTATTTTATCCAATTCAACACCTCTTTTGTCTGCTAAGAAAATGTGAATAACCACGTTGGTTCAGGTCAGGCATCTCTCCAGATCAATTCTCTGCCTCTGAGATTCCAAAAGGGAGTTCAACTCCTTTTGGTCAAGTAGTTGCAGGAGATTCCCTCAAAATATCCTGAAGACATGCAAGGACCAAGTCAGCAAAGTGAGCAGCAGGACAAAGAGGGACCAAAGAAGTTTTTAATCCATTTTTCATTTCAAATAGGTCTGGAAAAATAACGTTCAACAATTACTTAAAAAAAAAAATCAAAAAAATCCCAAACCAAATAAATGTCCTGAAAAAAATAAATTATTGAGAATTAGAGTTATTGAGGACTTTCAATGGAGAGATTCCAATTTCAAAAGTCTGAACAACTGAAAGGAATTGTTTGACCAATAATTATAGTGTTTCAGCTTGAATTTGCCATGAAGTTTGATCATGGCAATTCCTTAGCCTTGTTTCCCAGTTTTCCCAAACTTTTAATCCAGGATTTTTAATGAGCCAGTTGATACTGTCACTCATGAAATACACAGGGAAATGATAGAAGAGGAAAAAGAGAATCATGAGATCATAAAAACTTGAAAGACCCTCAAGATCATCAAGTCCAACCACCAACCCTCCACATTCACCACTATCCATGTCCCCAAGTGCCACTTCCACACGTATTTTGAACACTTAAAGAAAGAAATAAATCAGTTCTAGTCCTCTAAGAGAGATCCCAACATTTTTCTGATGGTCACATAATAATTTTAGGTTATGGTGAGTCCATGCCAAGCTCCTTATTTTAGTAGGAATCAAATGGTTAAAATACACATTGCTGGGCTCAGAGAGGCTCAAGAAGTTTCTTGAGGCAAGAGGCAAGAACATTCTGGATCTGGGAATTGTGCATTAATTGGCTTTCCACACAGAAGAGAATTCCTGCAGGAATTGTGTAAGTGTGACATGGACAGTTCCCGAATGTTTTTTTCTCCTCCACATAGTCAGATTTTCAGCTTGCAACAGCCATCTCAGGAAGGAAAGGAAATAATATTTAGGGAAAAAAATAACATTTATTACAATGTCAAAAAAATCAATTGGAAGTCCTCAATGTAAGGAAAGGAAAATTATATCAGGGGAAAAAAATAAAAAGACATCCTTTGATCAGAGGCCATTTGAAATAATATGGCATTGCAGTTATTTTTAATGGAGTTTAAAAGCATAAATGAGGCTGAACATTATAGAAGACTAAGTCATGGATTTTCTTTAACTTTTGGCATAAAATTCCTCCAAATGTCAGTGGCATCATTAGCATTTAAAATATAGGTCAGCTTTTGCACTGCTGGTAAATGGGAATCCAAGTGGTTCCCACCAGGCTTAAAATGAACAGGGGAGCACAAATTTTCAGCTTTCTATTTTTAAAGACAACTGTCAAATTAAGTTTATTTTTAAATATTACAGGAAGTTTAAAAATTAATTACAGGGTATAAAACAGTAAAAGATAAAATAATCAAGTCCAAGGGAACTTTTCATGCTCAGTACATCAGTTATTGCCTTTGTCCATTAATTAAAATAGAGCTTATGGAAAAAAAATCTCCTCCACCTTCAAAACTGTATTTATTTTCTAGAAAACAGAAAATTGTTCTTTCCAAGACATTTAAAGGGCATTTTCTTTTGTATCTGGAAGCTTTTGGAGGAATAAAATAAAATGTCTCTCTGTTTTAAGGAGCTTCTCATCCTGCAACAAACTGGGGTCAGATCCCAAAGTGGCTCTTTTAGACCAACAAAGACCACACTCAGCTTGTCTTCTGCACAGTTGCACTCATTAATCTCCAGGCCAGTTACAGGAATATATTGGGATTATTGGGGCAATCACAAACAATTTGAAGTCTGTTTGTCTCCTTTTATTAGAGAACTGGTTCTCCTCCAACTTTTCCTGTGGCACCACGTTCAAATTTCATTTTTTTTTTGCTGATTTCCCCTCCACAAAAAGGATTTGACTCCTCTTTTCTCCCAGTTTTGCCCCTTAATATTATTCCAAATAGAAGAGGAAACAATATGATGTTCTTTTATTTAATTCTAGGCAAATATTATCCATAACATTGCCTTTAATAATCTGTTTTCCCTCAGTGTTTCAGAGTCCAGGTCAGATGGTCTTCAGGATTTTCACTGTATCAGCTCACCCTGGGACAGGGAACTTCTGGCTGATTGTCCCTTTGGAAGGAAGTTTCCTACATAATCATGTTGTAAAATTAAATTACCAATTGTTCAAATGATCATAGCATAATGAGGCTCAGCTTCCCTGTGATTTTCCAAGTCGAATTTATTTCTTCCTTTAACCTTCATGCTATTTGAACCAAAATAATCTGGTTTACTTGGTTAAGGGAAATTCAGAATTAAACTGCTTTTAAATTCCATTGTGGGCCAACTTTTTAAATCTGAAAGAAAACTTGGTTTCATTGTATATGTATAATACAGATGGGGCTAGATTAGAGCCATCTGTCCCATTTTATTCCCAGAGGTACCTGGGAATTCTGATGAAACAAAAGGTTGGGCCACCATCAATCCAAGCAGGAGCAGAGCTGGAACTCATTGAGCTTATTCAGTACTTGCTCTGGAAACAAAAACTTGAGGGCAACACTCAAGAGGAAAATACTTGCAGAGGAATGTTCAGCTTTGGAGTTTGGGTACAACTCTGCCAAAATTGGAGGTGCTTTTTCATCACTTTTTTCTTGAAGGGTTCTACAAATCCTACTTCACCCTAAGGCTTTGTTTTCTAATAATCAGCATTTAACATATGGGATTGTTCTGTCTCAAGGAGTGTGTTCCAAACAGCCTCCTCTCAGAGGGTAATTCCAGCACTCCCTGCAAAGGCTTCTCTCAAATTACCCAGCCAAAAAGCCTTTAATTCTGAAACACCTAAACCAGCAAGGAAAACCTGAGCATTTCCTAAAATAATTAATCTACTGGGTCATAGTTTATTATTCAGGCTCAGATAAATCTCCTGCCAAATGCAGGAAATCACCTCCCCAGTGTATGTCTGCTTTTATTGCAGGATCACAGTTGTTTCTGCACAGAATGATTATTACTGTGTATTAATTACAGAATATGTCCAGCAAGAGGTTCAACACCACACAACTGTACAAAGTTAGAGCTGTTTTCAGCCATGGATCTGTTTCAAGCACCAGAAAGCAGGAAATTGGTGATCATTAAGCAAAAGGAAGAACAAAAAAATTCTTCTAAATGCATTTTTCTCAATAGACTCACATAGGTACATAAATATCATATTGGGATTACTGAGGATGAAACTGCTGTTTATGCAGCAGGTCAGGGAAAGGGAAATAATCAGGTCACCCCAAAGCTGGTCTTCTCCAGGCTAAGACCATATAAATAGACAATATTCATGATGTTTTAAAGAAATATTCTATAACACATAGTGTGCATATATTTAGAATAACAAACTACACAATATTCAATCTCCATGCTGAAACCAGATAAAATTATTTTGACTACATATTATTTTGAAGATCTGATGATGTTTCAAATTTATAAAAAAACAAAACCTAAAACATAAAGCAGGATCAAATCTGTGGCACCTCAGTGACCTCTTCTTCCTTCAGGAGACCTTCTGGGTGGAGCAGAACCTTTCAGAGAACACAAAATTCAGCCCTGCTGAACACAAACTCCTGCAGCCCAAAAGGCAACTGAATCTCATTCAATACAAATAATTTATCTGTCTATCCTCAAGTTCTGGGTGGCACCCAGAAGCAGAGATTTTAATAAAATATTTCCATATCTGCTCATACAACTCCAGGGTCCAGTGCCCTTTACAGCAAAGCAGGACATAAAATCCCAGTGAAACAAAAATGACAGCAAGGATATGAATGTTCAGTTTATGAACAGCCAAAGTAATACCTTAGAAATAACCTGCCAGAAATAATTAGGATATTGGTTTTAATAACAAGGAATAAGGAAAACAGTAAATTTGTCTTATCTGTTAAAACAGGGGCCACTGTAAATCCATCAGTGGATTTAATCAGACAATGAGATGCTCTGGGAGGTCTCCTGAGTTCTGCTCTGCCTTGTATGAGCACATTGCAGTAATTGTTTCCACTGCCCTTTGTCCTGGAGAAATGAATGATGAATAGTTATTAAAAGCAGGGCTCAGTAGGGTTATTTCTGTGACATATCTCACAAAATGCATGTTTAATTAAAAATCAGCAATGCAATTATAAGCATCATAAAGGAAATAACAAAAGCAATATTAAACTGTTAATTAGAAGGGGTTTTTTGCTCAGAAATTAAGTCAAGGCATTCCATGTGCATACACAAACCCCTTCATTGAAGGTATTTGAATTCTTTCAGTTGGTATTAACAAAAATATTAATCAAAATGTGGAACAAAAACCAGCTTTCACTGAACAACCCTGCTGGGATTTCAGAAGATTCAACTCAAATGAACAGAGCCAGTGTTCTGTTGCCTGAACTTCTCCCAGTTCCACAGAGAAACCTTCCATTCCTGGGACAGGGATTTTCCATTTTTTAGAGAGAGTTGTGTGGTTTTCTATAACTGTATGTTTTATCATAGAGTGTATAAAGTATAGAGGATCCTAACAGGGAAAAGCAGGGAGTTCTCACCATATTCCTCTAGCTCTTAACTCACATCAGCACTTGAGCAAATTGTATCCATCTAACCCTGCTCTCCTTTGGTTTGAAGCCAATGGAACTGTAATATAAGGCATGACATGGCTTTTGGATGTGTCAGAAAAATTAAAACTTTGCCTTCCCACATTTATTTCTTTGCGGTGAAATCACTCCTCGTCCATCCTCATGAGCTAAAGGAGTCACTCTGAGATAGCTTTTCATGTAATCAATAGTTCTCAGAATAACTGGCCTTTAGAAAGTATATCAAAAGTAATAAAAATAGGTTTCAAAATTAGAAGATTCAGATAAATGCAACATAGTTGGTGAAGCAACAATTTTGATACATAGATGTGCTTTCTGGCCACAAAACATCACAACTCACTGTGTTCTTCGAGCTCAACAACTCCCCTTTCCAGTTACCATCAGCACTGGGAACTTCTCTGTAATTGCACCTTTTTTAGTTCCACTTAAATTATACTCTGGGTTTCTTCACCCATCACAGTGATGCTGCAACCGAAATACTTCACAGAAAAACAAGCCAAAAAAGCCCATTTTTATAATCAAGTTAAACATTCATCATGAAGACACACCCGCTCAGGCATTTACTCAGGGCTGAGAAGCTGCATCAATTTTTGAAGAGCCATTTTCTGCACCACTTCCCAGCAATGTCACACTGACAATGCAACAGGGATGTCCCTTACCCCAAAATTACACACCAATCATCCCCACCAAGGGTGGATTTCTATAGTTAAATGTTCAAACAAGGATCTACAAGACTCTCCCCCTGTTCTGCAGGCTATGGAAACCCAAGGCACAAGGAAGCTCATTAGGAGGAAAATATTAAATGTGCTGAAAAAATTGCTGTTGGCTGAAGATGGTCTGGGTCAGGCAGTGACAGGAGGTTTTGATTCCCACTAAAAGCCACTAGAAATAACTGGCAGAGATGATAACTAAATACTCACATTCCTATCAGCACTGTGATGGGTGTGTTTGGATTCACCAGGCAGGTTTTCATCTTTACAAAAACCTGAACCAAACCTTTATTAAGTTCATTTAGTAGCAACAGAGTGTGTGCTGCTGTGGGGTTCTTAATGATCATCCCTATAAATACATATAATTGCTCAGTTGGTTAAAACTTGGGACTAATAATGCCAAGGTCATGAGTTCAATGCCCTGGAGGGCCATTCACTTCAGAGTTGGACTCAATGATCCTTGGGTGTCCCTTCCAACTCAGATATTCTGTGATTCTATAAAAATTGGCAGTTTTTAACCCTCCCAGACTGACTTAGTGGCATGTTTACAGCTCAGTTAATGCAGTATAATTAGGACAGAAGTCTGTGGTCTTTGCTGGGTGATAATTGTGGCCATGAAGGTGATCAGAGAAGCTGGAAGAGAAATGGGTTGTCTTTCACTCCAGCCCTCCTTGGTAATGGGGATTTTCCCTCTCTCAAAAGGAGGGCTTGCTGCTGTGGATATTGTTTATCTTGGGGTAGCTTTTCTTAGTCACTGCTCTCACACAGGGACATTTCTCTGCCACCCCTGATACTCATTGTGTTCCTTGTCCTTTATCTTCCAACTTCTTGCCATTCAGATGAAGCCACCCCTTTCTTCTGTTGGTCCCTTTGGAGTCAAAGCCCTCTGAGACTTGTGTAAAATATTGAGATATTTGGGCTGGTTGGGGCATCACAGTGTTAGTAAATATTGCCCTGCTGTCCCACTTGAAGGGCATTGCCAAAGGAATGTGAGACTGAATTCTCCTGAGAATATTTTATCTGGGCACTGGCTGAGGAGTCTTTAGTGTGCTAAGAGCTGGTTTTAGAGCCTAGTCTAGGGTTAATTTTGAGAGCAAGAAAACTCTGCAGCTCAAGTCACACCAGGCAGTTAAAGAGCTGCCAGAGGCAGGTTTAAACTGCAACTAAACCTCCCCTGAGAAATCTTTTGGCCAGACTAGGGCTGAGTCTTCTGGAAAGGCTTAGGCAAGCCTTGGAGTGAGGTTTAAGGCCAGGTTTATGGATCAGCTGGAGGAGAAAGAGTCCTTAAGCTTCAGATGAAGCAAGATTGGAAGAGGACAACTAGGCAACTTGCAAACTGCAAAAAGAATATTCCCCTCAAAAGTTATTCTTCTGGTCACCAACCTGAGTGGCTGATCTAAAGCTCAACTGAGTGTGCAGGGAGGGTGTGGAGGAAGGAAAACGCTGAGCTCCAGTAGCAGTGGCTCTGCTGAAGTGAAGCTGCCAAGATTCCCTCCAAAGTAGGTAATAATAACAAAACTGGATGCCAAGCTAATTGTTATCAAATAACTGGATTCCTTTCTGTGACTCAAGTTGCCAGCCCTGGATGAACTGAGGCACAGAGTCTCTCTCTGACATCAGCTCTGTCCCTTTGCCATGGTTAGTGATGGAACACACATAAAATCTGAGGCAAAAGGAAGAGTCCATGCTCCTGATAGCTCCATCAAGTGCATTTTTCATCAGGGATCAAAGAAAAATGCACTGTATTCCTGCAGAAGTGCTCTGCCACACAGCAGTGCTTGGGAGTAATATATTCAATTAATCTTTTTAAGAGAATATACAGAAGGCTCTGAAATATATATATACATACAAAAATCAGGCATCTAAGTGCCGCAGTTTTGGACCCAGTGGGTACAACTACCTGTGCTACATGGTTGAGGAATGAGGGAAAGCTTATTCCCCCTGGAAAGAAAGAAGTTTGGCAGTGACTGCAGGTTTTGCTGGTTGAATTAGTCACAGTCTCTCTATATTTGCAATGGTTTCCTTCTTAACAAGAAACTTTCTGCCTACCCAGTAAATGATACACTAGAGATATTCCTCTGCTAATAACTACACCTTCTACATCTATGGGAAAAGAGCACGATTAGTTGGGAGCTGAAGGGAATTTGCTTTGTAATGCAGTTATTTTCCCCTGTAATTCAAAGGGTGTACTAGTTCCTACAACGAATCAGATTTATAGAATCATAGAATGGATTGGGTTGGAAAAGACCTCCGAGATCATCAAGTCCAACCCTTGGTCTAACTCCACTCCCTTTACCAGATCATGGCACTCAGTGCCACGGCCAATCTCAGTTGAAAAACCTCCAGGGATGGGGAA
>JAWWEV010000004.1:25258271-25268946 GCA_035583235.1 Hafferia zeledoni | reverse complement strand
CAAAGGGCAGGACCTGCACTTGGCCTTGTTGAACTTCATCCCATTGCAATCAGCCCATCTCTCCAGTCTATCCAGATTCCTTTGCAGCAGGTCGACACTCCCTCCCAATTTGGTGTCATCAGAAAATTTGCTGCTGATGGACTCAATCCCCTCATCTAAATCATCAATAAAGATGTTAAACTGGACTGGACCCAACACAGACCTCTGGGGACACCACTGGTGACCACTGGACACAGCCCCGTTCACCAGCACTCTCTGGGCCCGACCCTCCAGCCGCTGCTGACCCAGCAGAGGGTACACTTGTCCAAGCCATGGGCTACCAGCTTTTCCAGGAGTAAATACCACACAAATAAATATATATGTATAAAACAAGAGTGAGCCTTAATGTGTAAATAAGGGAGGTAAAAAATCAGAGCATTAACTGGTTTCAGGACATAAAACCTGTAAAGGTTGTGGTGTGAAAGAAACTGGCCTCGCTGATCCTTGTGGGTCTCTTCCAGCTCAGCATATTCTGTGAGTCTGTTATTGCCCATAAAGATATTTTTCCACTCACCAAAGAAAGGTCCATGAAAATAGTTTGATGATGGACATCAAAAATAAGAACAAGTGAGGAACAATTAGAAAGTCCAGATCATTTTTTATTCCTCTGTGTTTAATTCAGAACTAAGAGAACTTTTGGTGGACAGTTTAGGAAAAACCATCTTTTGATCAAGCAATTCTAACTCCAGAGTCCTCACAGGACCAGTAGAAATCCAAGGGATCCTTGCAAATCTTTAAATCTCTTTTCCCTACTCTGAACCTGAGACATGAGAGATACCCAGATTTCAACTCATGAATTAGAGGTTATTTTTGTCAGGAGTCTGAGGCAATTTGCAGCAAGTATTTTTTTTTTCTCAACATTTTGAAATAAATATTTAGAATTGAAACTCTACCCCACATCTCTTTGTCCTGGGTGCCCATTGAATCAAAAACATTGTCAGAAGGAGCTGTTTATAAAAGTGCTGCAGTTTGGGGTGAGTCACAGAACAATGTTCCAATGTTTTCCATTATATCATCCCTGGTATATTCACAAATGAGCTCCTCAAGGAATAATATGATGAACTTCAGTAACAACTGTTGTTTCTTTGTCACATTAACCATTATTATTTAATTAAAAAGAAATTAAAATTGAAGTTCATATTCTGATACTGATTTTAATCCACCAAGTATTACTTTTTGTTTCATAATGTTAAAAATACCTGCAAAATATATTTCACAAAACAAAACAAAAAAAGAAAAAAAGAAAAAAAAGAAGTGAAATAATATAACAAAGGGTAGGCATGGTTATTCATGGAAAATAAAGACTTTTCCTCATCCATTTATCATGATTGATATGCCAATTTGATCTTATATTTTTACTACTTAGTACTGATTTAAATTTGGGAAGAATTCTTAGGCAAACCAAACCTTCTCCCCATTTTATTGTTGTGCTCCTTGCTCACTTGGGAATAGAACTCCTGATATGCTCCTCACAAGGTCAAGAGTGACTTACTGACCATGATAAAAGGACAGAGAAATGATGGGAGTCAATGGGTTTTGAACAGCCCCATAAGGTTATTTTAGATTTAATTTGCAGATGGATGAGTTATTATATTATGATGTTTCTTATACCTTAACATATGCAAATTAGAAAGCAATGACAAAACAGTGGCAGAGCTGAGGAGTTCCTTTCTATGTGAATTATTAGGGAAGGTTTTACTAATACAAATAAGAACAGGTTTGGTCTCTCATGTTTCCTGAACACCATCCGTGTGTGGGTTGGGGAAATGAGTCAACTTGGATGTCTTTGGAGGTCCTAATGAAAACCTGCTTTAATTCCATATTTCTCTTAGAATGTCACTGACTTGGAAAGATTTCTTCCTTTAGAATCACAATTAAAAAAGAACTCCAAGATCATCAATTCCAACTATGAACCCAGCACGGTGTTCACCACCAAACCATGTCCCCAAGTGCCACATCCACACATTTTTGGACATTCCCAGGGCTGGTGACCCCAGCACTGCCCTGGGGAACCTGTTCCACTGCTTGGCAGAACAGAGAATTTGCAGTATAATTCATGCCTTATGCAGACACCACCAGCTTGTCAAACATCTGCCTGGAAATTTATCCAAGAAATTATACTAATATGCTAGGATAGAGGGAAGTTCCAGGAACTGGACTCAGAGACCCTTGTGGGTCCCTTCCAACTCAGCATAGTCTATAATTCGTTTAAAATTTCAGTTTATATTCCGAGGGTAAGTTTTTGTTTCACTTAAAAAACTTGTTGTTCAACATCCAGAAACTAAATAGGGATGAGATAAAAGACTTCTTGTCCTACCTGTGTTTTCACAATCAATTTGGTTCATTTTGCTAGAAAGTAAGTAAAAAAAAAAAAAAAAAAGAAAAAAAAAAAAGAAAAAGTCCAATAAAGCCCAACCACATTTTTTGAAACATTTGTTTATTCCTCTGTTAAAGAGCAAGTGCAGGACTGGGCTGATGCTGCCAGTGCTTTTCTAAGGAAGTCCCAGCAGTGCCCTCTCTTCTCCAGGTGGGCAGAGCTGCCCGGGGCAGCAAAGTGCTGAGGGAATGCTGTTTGTGTGAAGGGATCCTGCACCTTTCCCACTCTGCCCATGGAAATGGCTCTTTCTGACCACAGGGAAATGTATTTCCTTTTTAACTTAACAACAGGTTGCAGCAGAACCATCATTTGACAATCTGTCCTGAGTTTAGTTCTAAGCTTGAATGATGGGTAGCCTTGAGAGCAGGTGCTACTCAGCACAGTATTAGGTTAAAAAGAAGTATATAAATTAGAAAGGAAGTATATAAATACGGATGGAATGATTTTTAAAAAGAAATTAAAATAATGGTTTATCCTATGAAGTGAATATCCACGTACATAGGAGATGACAGAATGGTTTGTGTTGGAAGGGACCTTAAAGATGATTTAGTTCCATGCCCTGCCATGGGCAGGGACACCTTCCACTGGAGCAGTTTGCTCCAAGCCCCATCCATCTGGGATATGGATCCATGAATTACAGTGCACAGACCCACAGCTCACGTGTGTGCTCTCAGATGCCAACACAGGGAGGTCCCAGAGGACATGTTTTTCTTTTTTTCCTCACATTACAACAAAAATTATTCACCTGAAAAATTAATCCTAGAATGAAGATGTTGATGCATCATGAAATTCGTTCTCTGTTCTGTAGAAGCCCATTTATTACATTTTTTTCTTAATAATGTGCTAATCATACCCCAAATCTGTTACATCAGGAAGAGCCTCAGGGCCCATTAGAGAAGATAATTCAGCATCAGACAGAAATAATCAATAGGATGTTCAAGTCTTCCTTTTTTGTTGTTTGCCAGACAGCATTGTTATGGAAATTATTCAGAAAAACCATCAACCAGACTGAGCAGATCTGTGTTACAATCACAGCAATTTGTCACATCCCAAAAGGCTTCTGAGTGGTGCCAGAGGTCTTGGAGTCCACAGTCACTGAGGGACACACCCCCTGGGGCTGCCAGTGCCCAGCTGGGCTGAACTTTGCCCCCAGTAGGGTCACACGTGTGTGGGCATGACGAAGCACAGAGGCCCCTCCAGGGAGGAAATGGTGCCTTTACCAGCCCCTTTTATCCACCTCCCACTTACCTAGCAGCACTTTTTCCACCCAACCTTCCAGCACTCACCTGAGCATGGACACAGGGGTCCCAGCCCAGCTCTTATTCTCCAGCTGAGTTTTTACTCTTCAGTCTTCTTGTGCAAATATTATCTCTGAGTGCATGTTTGCATGTGTGGACACTCCCTGGAGGCCTCTCCCAAAAGCTTGTCCAGGATTCCCTGCCCATGATGGGTCTGCAGGAGTTGTGGTTCACAGTTCCATGCCAGCTGCTGGCTCTCAGGCTTGGGCTGGGTGGCTCATTCAGCTGGAGATTTGCCAGCACACCCTGTGCCCACTGCCCCTCTGAGACTGCCCCCACACATGGCAGGGACAAGAGTGAGGGAGGTGCAGGGCTTAGGAAGACAACTATACTCATCTGCAACATCCTCACACTCAGCTGATCCCTTTTAACCCCTTATCCCTCCCTTTTCCCACCTCTGCTCCTGCCAAACCACCTTGATCCTTCTCTTTCCACACCTTGAATCCATTTTCTGAATGACAGAATCACAGGATGGGTTTGAAGGCACCTGAAAGCCCACCCAGTTCCAAGCCCCTGTCATGGACAAGGATTCCAACCATCACCAGGTTGCTCCAAGCCCTGCCCAAGCTGGCCTTGAACACTCCCAGGGATGGGACATTCGTATATCCCATACTAAGTTCCATCCATCTACACATCCCCACAGTGACTTTTAGGCACTCCCCAAATGTTCTCCCCTTGCCCCTCAGAAGCCCCATGACCTGGAGGTCACTCCTCACTCCAGGTTTCAGCTCCAGGTCACACCTCACTCCAGATTTCAGCTGCAGAGGTGAAGAATTTATGTCCTGGCTCTTCTGGAAGGAATCCTTCTCCTTGGATGGCCTAATGAAGCCCTTCCCTGGAAGCAAACCAGTTGGGGAGTGCTGGTTTTCACTGGGGAGGTCCCAGCATTCCCACTCATCCCAGTTCCTTGGATTCTTGTGGTCTCCAAACCCTCACCCTGACTTGTGGCCCTTCGCCAAAGCCAAGACTGACCTTTCTCTTTTCTCCTGAGAGTTTTTCAAAGCCATCTCTGCCATTTCATGTAGCAAAGAGCAGTTGTTGCCTTCCAACAGCATGGAAAATAATCTCAGTCAAGGACAGAATTCCCAATCCAGGCCAGCAGGGGATTTGAGGAAAATTCCAGCAGTCCAAAGAGGAGAGAAAAATGGTGTTTGGCATTGGATTGACATGGAAGATGAAACCCTGGGAATGAAGTTAAGTTGGTGTTATACATTATGACAGTAATCCCTATCATGTGTAAAGAAATACAGAACCTTTGATGTTGGTAGAAATTAAGGCAGAATAATGGTATGTATCAAATGTGAACAAAAATTACAGTATTTGATTTCAAAACCTGCAAGGGTGAAAAATGCAGCACCTTTCACAAAAATAACTTGTAAAAAATAATTTACAACGTGCAATGATTTTCTTTATTTAATAGTCAGATTTCTAACACCCTGATTTAATTCTTGTGAATAATAGAAATGGTTAACTCAGACAAGTGCATTTATAAAACTCCAAAGAACTATTTTTGTCTCAAGTTAGAACTCTATTAGTGTTCCCTGATAAATTAGCACAGGAGATTATTTTTTAAATGAATCTCTAATTAGACTTCATTAATGGCAATGTTATCTCTTGCAAATTCCTTTCCTTCATTAAGGGGATGTTTCCTACTTTTCATATGAAAAAATTCAACCTAATTATTTGAAAATGAACACAACTTTCTAATAATCCAGCCTGAAGATGGATGGCATGTTCCAAACCAGAGAAAGAACTCCTTGAACTTTCATTAACAAATGACCTGGCTGTTTGTTTTATCCTTTGCAACAGCCTCTTTATCTCATTTAATATTAAGAAAATAGAGTTTAATTCACTAGGATAAAATTCTAGGTTTGCTTCAATCCTGTGGTGAATAATAGGGACAAAGTCTATGATGTGGTGAAAGGTTTGGAAGGGTCTCTCTCTTTGAAATCTCCAGCAACTCATTGCAGGACCAAAATTTAGCAGTAATTTTTATGTATTTATGTATTTATTTAGTAGAGGGAATGAGGTGAGAGGGATAAGAAGAAAAAGAGTTATTAATGTGCTTTGTTTCCTTGCAATAATTCCCACAGAAGTTTGAGCAATATATAATATATACTTGCCTTAAGAAAAGCTGATTTCTTCCACTTGTTTTTCAGGGTGCAAAATGCAAGGAGATTTTGTATAATCTATCAAAATAAGCTGTGCAAAAAGCTGTTATTATGTGCAGGAATGAAGGTAGAGAGACAAAGGATTCAGGGCTGAAAACACAGTGCCATGAATGCAAAACTAGGGAATATTCTCTATTTTGTTAACTCTGAATATTCCTATTTGCACAGAAGGATGTTCCTTGCCTTCTGACATCAAAAATAATACCAGTTTTGGCAGAGATTATTCTTTAAAGATTTTATAGGTGAAGGATTAAAATTTTCTGCCTTTCCAACATTGGTCCATGTTTGTTTTGTTTTGTTGTGTTGTGTTTTGTTTTGTTTTGTTTTCCTATTGAATTGGTTTTCTTTTGAGAAGCTTAATTTTATTTTGCATTTGTGGTTCTGTGGTCTCTTTTTAATGTTTTCTTGTCCAATACTGAACCTGAATATGCTGGTGACCAATATGACCAACAGGAAAAAGATAATTTTGCAACAGGATGACTAAAATCCAGGGATAACTAGAATTCCAACCATATTTAGACAGGACTGGGTCTTTTATTTGTTGACAAATTACTTGTTTCTCTCAATTAACTGATTTTGGAGAATCTGAACTATTTTATTCTCTCATTCCCAATTCATGTAGAGTGTTGGGACTGGTGATGGAAACACCAGAGCAAAGGAAAAATGAAGACTGAAAAAACGTGGAAAAATGTTAATTTTAAGCAGAACTCAGTTGTCCTTCCCTGCTCCACAGAGCTCAGGAGTCTTTTCAGAACATCAGCTTTCTCTTATTTCTCCCATCACCAGTTTATAATTCTGGATTTTATCAGTGAATTGGTCCTATTTATTTGTGGGTAATTCTGGGTGCCTTTCAGTTTGGGAAGAAGAACCTATTTTTCAGTGAAATGCTTCATTATGGCCATTATTTACCTCAAAGAGTTAGAGTTTCTGGAACCTTCCCAGATTATAATACTTTCTGAGCTACAATTACAGTACAAGTGGCACTCAGGTGTGTTAAATTCTACAGTTCCTTTTGTGAGACAACATTTACTTTGTGGTAAAAATCTACTAATTTTCTTCTCTAGAGCTTGGCACATTTGTTGCAATTTCATAGAATAGGGGAGAGATTTTATTAAAATCAGAATTATCATGTAATAATAACAACATTTTTTGTTGACATGAAAACTTGGTGAGCTTTGCTCTTTGTTTAGTTTCTCAGGAATCTGGACATACAGTGTTCAATTCTCCAGTGCAGGATTTATTCAGATGACTTTAAAAAAAATTATTTTCTATGTTTTTGTTGTTGTTGTTGTTGTTGTTGTTGTTGTTTTTTTACAAAAATGGAAGAAACAACAAACTGGAGGAAGGCATGGAATGAAAATGCTGTCCTGAAAGTGCACATCACACTGCTGGCAGCAGGGAGAGGTTTTGGTACAGCTTTGGGAACAGAGTTTAAAGATGAGCCAAGAAACAACAGTTCACGGTTTTGGCTGAACAAGGGGAACAAACTGTACACATCAGCACAAAATTAAGTCTTAAACCAGAGGACAGAGAGTTTCCTGTGATAGCTCAGGAACCTGTTTCAGATGAGACACAAAAGGAATTGAATTGGTCGAGGGAGGGGATAGTCCCACTCTGCTCGGCACAGGGGTGGCCTCACCTCAGGTGCTGGGGGCACTTTTGGGGCATCACAATGCCAGAAGGGTCTGGAGGGGCCATAGGAGGAGCAGCTGAGGGTACTTGGGGTGTTCAGCTGGAGAAGAGGAGAGGAGGGCAGAGCTCACTGGGGGCGGCAGCTCCATCTCTGCCCTGTGTGAGCAGGGACAGCACCCAGGAAATGGCTGGAGCTGTGCCAGGGCAGGGGCAGCACCCAGGGAATGGCTGGAGCTGTGCCAGGGCAGGGTTGGTTTGGATCTCAGGACAAAGCTCTTCCCCCAGAGGGTGGTGGGCACTGACCAGTCTCCCCAGGGCAGTGGGCACAGCCCCAAGTCTGCCAGAGCTCCAGGAGTGTTTGGATGATCCTCTCAAGGACAGTGTGACATTGTTGGGGTGTCTGTGCAGGGCTAGAAGTTGGGCTGGATGGTCCTTGTGGGTCCCTTCCCACTCAGGAGATTCTTTAATTCTATGAATTCTGTTCTCCTGCTGCCTGACTAAAGAATCCTGATTTTATCACTAATTTAATAATTTGATAGAATTTGATCATAAAAATGGCCACACTGGATCAAAAACAAAGCATTTTCTCCTCCTGGATTTTGTCTTTCACAGTCACCAAACTGGTGCCTGAGGAAGCTCCAAGGGTGAGTAGCAAGGGACGTCCCACTGATGGTCCCTCAGATTCCTGAGCCAGAAGAGGACTCTGTGAACTTACCTGGAAGGGGAATGTCTGCTCCTTCAAGGGCATCAGATCAAAGAAAAGAGTGTTGTAAGAAAAGGACAAGCCATCAACAAGAACACGCCAGGTACACAAACATGGGACAAATGACAAGGGAGGCAGAACAAACCTGATGGGATTGTGAGGGTGTTTATTCCACTGAGATTATCAGATCAGAGACACAGTCAGTTGGGAAACTGAGGGGGGAAATGGAGAAAGAGGAACACGCTACACAGGATAAACCCAACAAAATAAGCATGGAGACAAACACCCAACCTTCATCAGTGCCACTGATGGGCTCTTGAGGACCTCCATGTTGTTGGTGCCCCCTCGGTGTCTGTCTGTGTGTCTGTGGATCCAGGGCACATGCTCAGCTTGGTTCCTGGTCACACCTGGCAGGCAGAGCTGTGTCCCTCAGCCTGTCCCCACAGTCTCACCCTCCACTCCTGTGTGTTTGTGGACATGTTGGAAACCACAGGCACCAGCAGTGCCAAAGCTGACCTTCTGTTTGATTCTGTTTGTGATGGACCTTATCTTCTCCACCTTCTTGATGACGGACATTGCAAGGGATTAAAAAAAATTTAATGAGAGACCCTGCTTGCATGGAAACCTTGAAGTCCAGGGAGACTATCAGTTCAGTCTCCTTCATCCAGAGCTTTTTGTTTTATTCATTACAATCAGCCAACCATTTCAGTTCCACAGACTCATCAAAATCCCACTTTTTCTGTGGCAAGTCAGAAAATTATGAAAAGGCTTGACTGTTGGTACAAGAGAGTAATCACGGGACCATAAAATTCTTTTCTTTCTGCTTATTCTTTGTGAAACTCCAGAGCTGCCTGCTTTTGATAAAATTTTATTGACAGGATTTGGTTATTTCCTCTCTCTTCATCTCCTCCAAGTTAAAAGTGACTTTATTTTAAAAAAACATTATGATTCCACTTAGTAGGACCTCCTTATCTCTTTAGGGATAAGATTTCTAAGGTGTCCAAGATAAGAATTTCCTACCATGTGGCTGTGCTTCTCTAGACTATTTTTGGATTGATGGGTTTGAAATTCCATCTTTTTTAAATGAACTCTTGTTTAATACATTTAATATATGGCACATTTTAGGTAAACAACACATAAGTTCATAATGACTCCTGCAGACCCATCTCTAGAAAATTATTTCAAAATAAAATCATTAAATGTCACTGAAACTGTTGCAGTTAGATACAAATAGAGTATTTGCTGTTCTACAGAACATTGAGTGGTTTGGGTTTTTTAATTCATAAATATATTTTTTTACAGACATAAAGTCTACTAGAAAAATCACAGAAAGTAAAACAAACCCCACATTTTCTCTCACATTGAAGAATGCAAGAAATAAGATGATATACATTGTTTAGTTTAATACATTATAAATAAATATATAAATATTCATCTATAAATACATAAATGCATATAACTAAATAAATATAAGAAAAGTGTTTCTGGAAGCTTAAGCTGGACTTTTGAAATTATCTACTCCAGGCTGTTTCACTTGACTTGGAGTATCATTCATAAGGAACTGTTAATACATTTACATCTGATGTTAAAATTCAGAGTGGAAAATTAGTATCCTGGAAATAATTTCTGCTTTGAAACATGGACACAAAGGGGACAGAAAGGCCATAAAAACTGGATTTTTAGCTCATTGTGGAGAAGGTCTTCAGCAAAAGGATGGTAACTGTCAAGAGACACAACTGCTGGATCTGGGCTGTCACTTCCAAAAGTGTCTCAAAAGACAGGACTTAAATCTCAAGTGGATCTGACATATGCAGGAAAATAAAAATATGAGTGTGGTATAAAAGAGAACCACAGGATGGTTTGGGTTGGGAGGGACTTTAAAGCCCATCCAGTGCCACCCCCTCCCATGGGCAGGGACACCTCCCACCAGCCCAGATTGCTCCAAGCCCTGTCCAGCCTGGCCTTGGACACTCCCAGGGATGGGGCAGCCACAGCTTCTCTGGGCAGTGTGACCATGGACCTGACCTGTTCTGGACAGGAGGTTGGACTGCAGAGCTTCTGAGGTCTCTTTCAATTTGCATTATTCAATTATATAATGATTTCACAGTTATATATATTTTTAATATCATTTTTCTGTGTACCACATTGCAATATCAGACTGGTTTGGGTTTACACACAGTGGAAAAATGTTAATCACTGTGGTGGCTTCTGACACGGATTGAGATAGTTTCATTGACAGGCAACACTCATTTCCTTCAGAATTACAGAAATACGGAATCCCTGAGGCTGGTAAAGCCCTCCCAGCCCCTGGAGCCCACCCTGTGCCAGATGCCCACCTTGGAAAAGCCCTGCCAGCCCCTGGATCCCACCCTGTGCCAGATGCCCACCTTGGCAAAGCCCTCCCAGCCCATGGAGCCCACCCTGTGCCCGATGCCCACCTTGTCCCCCAGCCCAG
>JAWWEV010000004.1:25217243-25232660 GCA_035583235.1 Hafferia zeledoni | reverse complement strand
CATGTGCTCTGGGATGGCCCTGCTGGAGCAGGAGGTGGCACCAGATGCCCCACTGTGGGCCCTTCCAGCCTGACCCATTCTTCCATTCTGCATGAAAGAACCTCCCTCTAAGTTCATGCATCCAAAGTAGCCCTTAGTGAAGCTAATTAGCTTCTAGAAGAGTAGAAACTGAAAAAGAGAAAATTTCAGCTGAACAGCACGTTAAAGGTGGGGAATTGCTGGTTTTGAAGATACAAACCTGGGTTTGACAGGAGCCCAGAGGACACAGGACAATCGAGTCAGCAACAAGGCTGAGACGGAACAAAGTGTTAACCAGAAGATCCAGAACCCAATGTTAAACCCAGAGCACTGCAGACTTTGATTGAATTATGGCTTTTTTATGCAATAACAGAAACCAGATGGTCATCTGGGTGAATTAGTCCTTACAGGCAGAAGTCAGTTAACACATGTGAAATCCTGAAAAGCCAAGGAGTCTGACTAAAAATGTCCTATCTGAAACCATTTTTAATCCAGGGATTTTAGCAAATTAACTCCAGATGGGTGTTCATGACATGAAATACATTTGCAGGAAGAGGATCAAGTGTTCACATTAACTAAATACCTTACCAAGCTATTTTGATTCTAATATTTTCTGGATAACTTGACGAATGTCATTCACTGTGATTGCTTTTGTCACTCCTTTCTGAAACTCCACATTCCACAGGATCTTCTTGGAAAAAGGGGGGATGAATTCTTTAAATAAGGCTTCATGCATATGATGATGTACAGCAGTTATTGTTCACATTTTATTTCTCCTGAAGAATCAAATAAAGCACTTGAAAATGTCATTCTGTGAAATAGTTTGACAGAGAACTTTTGGAAGAGAATTACTCTGATATCAAAGTCAGTTATCACAGGATATTAGAACTGACCTGCCAAACCAAGCAAGTAAGAATTAAAATGCTCTGGCGTCATGATCCAACACAATCTTGAAATTCCTCTCTTCCATTGGTTTAAAAAGTCATCACAGAGTGTATTGCAGTATTGAGATGGCAGTTTATTTTGTCTTTAAACACAACTTTAAGTGTATGAGTTCTTTAGTAAGTTTTTAATAAGCTTCCATGAAATAAATATTCTGTACAACCTGTAACTAGACTAAACCACAAGACTAAGGCAAGTTAATCCTTAGAATTTCTTAGTGGTGCTTGCACTCAGTGTCAGTGTCTCCTACGGTGCTCCCAATATTTACTGTATCCTTTTCTGCAGTGACCTTAAATACTTACTAGGCAAAAAAAGGGGGGAGTTTTAATTCATAAATCACAGGCGTATAGAAACATTTTAGTAAGCAACACGTTTTTGAGGGGAAATATTGAAGCATTCTAACCTAATTTTACTCCTATCTGAAGGCCCTGGTAGTGGAGAAGGGAATGAACTCTGTTCAGTGTGCACATACATGAGCAATCTTGCTTGCCTTTGGATCTGCACGTTTCCCCTTGGCTGTGGTGTAATGAAGCATGTACATACATTTGACAAAACATTTAGTCATACATCTGGTGTTTCCCTTGCTTGGAATCAGTCAACCTGTTCTGAGTTTTCAGTGCCAGAAGAACATTTTGCCTGTGAGCCATTTGACTTTTTTTACCAAGGTACACAGCCAACAGCAGAAATCACATATTGCTCTAGCATTGAACTTAAGACTAGACAATTCCTAAAAACCTTTGAAACAGACTTTTTGGATTAATTTAGCAAATCCAATGTGCCTGGAACTAATTGCTTTGGCTGCAGGTTATGGTGTGATTTAATCAGCCAATGAAGAGTGGTGTTGGAACATCATCACATCACACCTGGGCTGACAGTAATTAATGAAGTGAAAATGAGCCACTGAGCAGGATCTAGACAGGATTTGTTGCTACAGTGCCCAGGGTCTTATTGCTGGGAGAAGCCCCAGTTCCATTCCCTTGGGGTAAGCATTTCTTGTATGTACAGGTTTCCTTAGGGGGCGAAGGTTACTGTGAAGCCTGGTCTGCATTTAGGGATTCATTATAGAGTGTTGTGTTTAGCTATCATTGAAATAAGCTCAAGAAAGGAGTCTCACTTCCTCAGGTCTCTGCGTTCTTTAGTACCTGTACAAATAATCTCAATATATATATAGAAATCTGATGACCGAGCAAATTTTACTTGGCACAATTTGAAGTCACTCTAATTCAACATTCATGGGGTTTGCATGATATCCCTGTGTCACACAGAACAACTTTGCTGCAGTGTTTGCAGCCTGGCTGCTGCACAGACCCTCTCCCAGCCTATGAACTGTCACAAAATCAGCCTCCTAACTTTTTGTTGCAGGTGATGGCTTCAGTGAACTGTCACAAAATCAGCCTCCCAACTTTTTGTTACAGCTGATGGCTTCAGTGATGCTTTTAAAGAGCTGCAAACGGCTTTGTGTGTTTTGGATGCTCGCAGAAACTGCCTTTGAGAAGTCATCTGTTGACAAATGATGTCTCCCTCCTCATCCCCAAGGATGTGAACCTTTCATTGAGCTCGACTTGGATACAACATGATTATTTCATCTCTAGTCCTCCAGCTCACTTTCCCGGGGTAAGTAAGTGACTGATCATTTCCTACCTGAACTGTCAGCCTGTTCCACTGCAATGTTGCCTGGGGGACTCGAGAATATGTTTCTCATTAACTCTTCATGAAAGTCAAAATCTTCCCCAATGCACCTCTGAACCCTCTGCTGGTCCTTTGCAGTTATGGAACACAAATGACACAAAGGTTTGCAGCTCCCCTATGCCATTGCTGTTACCTCAGCCCTGCTTCTGCCTGGGCTCTGCTGTGAAAAACTGCTGGATAAATGCTGCTTAAAGCCTTCTACAATGAGCAACAAATTACTGATAGTTTACTCAAAATAAGTTTATGTTTTCCATCTGGAGTGGCCTTTGAATTAATTGTTGCTATTACGTGTACCTAAAATATCTCTACTAACATCAAAGCCCAGTTGTAGTTTTGACCTCTAAAGAAAGGCAAAGGTTCAAACAGTAGATGCTCCCTCTAAATTCTCATCCCTTTCTTTGTTAGTGTCAAAAGTATTCCTCACAATTATTGTCAAGCAGGACATATTAATATTAATAATAGATATTAATAATAGAAAAACGCATTCTCTAAGAGCCCAGAAAACTCTGCCCTTTTTGATTACTAACATCCAACATGGGGTCTGCTGACTTAAAATTCATGTTTGTAATGAGAAGTCAGTTTCCAGTGAATGTAATATAAAATGCAAATATAATGTAGAACTCTCAGAAAATCCCCAACGACTGTTATTTAAAGATTAGGCTTGTTATTATTTGGAAATGTTTGTGTAGCTTGAATGTTTTATTAAGCATCCAAATGATTAGGAACTAAATATCACATTTAGTGTTATAATCCCAACAAACAAAATGTCAGTGAGTCTTTAGACTGACAAGGGAAAAATAGCTACAAACTTTGTCCACTCCTGTGGGCTGTGGTTGTGGTTCCATCAGGTTTCCTCCAGATGTTGCTGCCAAAACATCTCTAAGTCTTTCTTCCCCACACTTAAAGCACAACTGCTGGACCAACAGACCAAACCCTCACTGTTTTCTAAATCACAGCCAGATTAGGTCCTTAAATGATATGGTGTGAACATGTACTTGAAATGGTATGAAGATTAAGAACATGACTTGTAGCAAGTTAATTACCTGGTCTGTGCTGGCTTTGAGGTTAAGGAAACTGGTGTTTGAATCACACCTCCAAACTCCAAATTTGAGAACATACTGTAGAGTTCCAAGCTCTCCAGATGGGAAGAGAGGTGGCTCTAAGAGAATATGACTAAGAATCACACAGTTGTGAAAGCAATCCTAAGCTGAATGCAGAAATGTTATTCACCAAGTCCTGCAGCACTCAAAGGCTTTCACTGAAATTAAGAGGGGATCAGTACAAACCAGATAAAACTCATTTCATATTCCACAGCTGGTGACCTTCTGACTTTTCCTGCCACTGGAGGTGAGATAGCAAAGTGTCTTGTCCCCTTTTTATGATGCTGAGTCTGTTAATGAAATGGCCTTCAAACAGTGACAACAGAAAGAAAGGTGCCCTCCAGCATCCCTCAGGAAAAGGCTGTGGATGCTGTGAAAGGATGAGTGAGAAGGACCACAACTATTCTTTTAACAAGCAATGGCCTCCTGCAGCCACTGCAAACTGGGAATTCATGTTGTGCACATGGAATGACTCTGGGAGTCCAAAGTGCTCCAGTAGTTTGACATCATGACTCTAATTGGATTTTATAGTCCATTTAATATTTTCAACCTAATGCATTCCACAAAATGAAATGCTGCTTATATATATATATTTTTTTTTTTTTTTAATATAGAACACTTCTTCTATATATTGAAATATGCTTGGGAAACTTTTCTGTGTAGTTCTGAGAAAATCATGTGTTACAAAACTTGCAGACACTCCCGTTGAGTGAAAGGTGCATCATGTTACCACCCCTGCACACCCCTGCCTCAAATAGAAGCCCATTTATATGTCTCCACTCTGCTACTCAACCAGCTAAAATACTATGAGTGCAAGGATTGGGATCTGTGCAAAAATGGGACTCATCTCTCTCTATTTTTTTATATCTCCTTCTATGCCTAAATCCACGTTCTTACTTCTTCTTTTTTCATTTAGTGAGTCATGTAGCTCCAAATACTAAAGCTGTCATTACACTCTAATTTAATTCATATACATTGCACAGCTCATTTGATATCATTAATGTCAAGATTGAATGGCCTCTTACAAGCAGTGATTCATTAGCACAGCACATTCATTATTATGTTTGTCTTTCAGCAGAATTTCCTTCATTTATTTATCAGCACTAAGAGTTTCTCACGGAATTCCATCGTCTATTAGTGCAATGTTTGGCACATCTGGCAACATCTGCTCTTTTATTTGGTGGTCGTTTCAGAAGGAGTCCTTAGGCAGGTTCAGATTGTGCCAACACAAAAGGGGAGCTGTTTGCTGATGTTTGATTTATGTGTGTGCTCTGCTTTTTTGGTGTAGTGCATTTACCTTGTCTTTGATTAAAATGGTAATTTGAAACACCAAAATTAAGGTGCTCAGAGATGCAAAGACTACATCAGCCTAATTAGGCAGCACTGATCAATAGGATCAGATTTAAGTAATACAACAACTGGGTTGGGAGGACTTTACGTTTTCCAAATATACAGGGTGAAGGATTGGGAAAGAGCTCCAAGTTCAACAAGTCCAACCTTCAACTCAATCCCACCACACCCACTAAGCCATTTCACAAAGTGCCACATCTCCCCAGTTGGTGACTCCCCCACTGCCCTGGGCAGCCCCTGACAATACCTGACAACCCTTCCAGTGAAGGATTTTTTTCCTAACATCCCTCCCCTTTATTTTGGTCCCTCTCCATTCTGGTGATGTCAATTGAATGTCCATTAGCAAAGCACCTTCATTCCACTCTGAAGACCATCTGGTGGTGACCTGTAATCTGGAGACAATCCAGCCCATTGCCTTGGATGCTCCAAACTGTGAGCTGAAAAGCAGTCAGTTGGGAGGGTGGATGCTCACTTTGAAAGACTAATGTGAATATACCCTTAGGATTTTAGTTCTTGGCAAAACTTGCTGCTTGTATAATAAAACATGAGGAATGTGACCAAGTCCTTTTTTGCTTTTCCTAAAATTCTTGCAAAAATATATTCACTGATAGTAGTTAAATAAGTATTTTTCCTGCTTTAAAGAACTCACACAATTTTATGAGGAAAGATTTAGCACTTTACACCATTAAAGGTCTGTCATTTTAACTGTTGGTGCCACAGAAAATTTGTGCCTTCATGAGGCAAGGTGGTTATTTGTGTAAGCCAAAAATTCTACAGGTTATGACCTCAGCTTTCTCATGGTACATGTTTTTCAGAAGTTCTTTCCAACTTAGCTCTACCCATGAGCCATCCTTACAGATCTGCCCTGTGTCATGGGAGAGATATCTCATGGAAGAGGGATTAATTCTCCTTAAAAAAACCCCTCACACTTCAATTTTAGAATAAAAAATAATTCTTTCACATTTCAATTTGAAGATGTTAGACATGTGTTTGCTGTCAAATCTCCTCTCTCCCCAAAGGCATAGGAAAAATGAGGGAACCCCTTCCAGCTGGGAGGAGTCTGCCAGTTCTCCCTCAAGTATCAAAGAAGCAAAGATTGTATCATGTAAAGTCTGTTTTATGGGGTGTCACCACTTCTCATGGAAAGGCACTATGGCCTGGGCTGGAAGGAACATTAAAGCCCATTTTGTTCCACCTCCTGCCATGGGCAGGAACACCTCCCACCAGCCCAGCTTGCTCCAAGCCCTGTCCAACCTGGCCTTGGACACTTCCAGGGATGGGGCAGCCACAGCTTCTCTGGGCAACCTGTGCCAGGGCCTGCCCATCCTCACAGGGAAGGATTTCTTCTCAATATCCCACCTAACCCTACCCTCTGGCAGTTTGAAGCCATTCCCCTTGTCCTGTCCCTCCATCCCTTGTCAATTATCTCTCTCCATCTTTCCTGTAGCCCCTTCAGGCTCTGGCCAGGCCACAGTTGGGTCACCCCAAAACTTCTCCTCTCCAGGCTGAACAATCCCAGCTCTCCCAGCAAAGCTGCTCCATCCTCTGACCATCCTGGGGCCTCCTCTGGATTCTCCAGCAGCTCCATGTCCTTCCTATGCTGTGATCCTGTGCCTGGATTATTTCACAGAATCAGCTCAAAGCTTGGGCCAGAGCTGTAGAAATGCAGCATTTACAACTTGCTCATACAGTAATCATTAAATGCTTAATATTTTTCTCTAAGTGTACTGATTTCTTCATATGATATTAAGTACTATTTTAATCTCAGGTTCTTATATGTATTACTGAAACCTTGAGTGCTTTCAGTGTGTTCTGCAGATGATTTCTTGAGTCAGTGGTTTACCCCTGAAGACAATTCAAGATCAATTCTGAATGTAAAACATCTTTACCCAGTTGTAGCTACAGATGAGAAATCAAAGGCAAGATTAAGTGAAGTGTCTTTTTCTTTTCTTTTTGTTTCCTTTCTTTTGTATCAGAGACTGTCTCAGACACAAACAATGTAATTTGATAGATATTATGTGGGAAAAATCATTTATACTGTATTTTATCAAGTCTGTACATGAAGGGCTTTTGCCAGCAATGATTTTATTGAACAGACTGAATGCAACAAAGGAATAAAACAATCAGTTCTATTCAAAGTACTCAAGTAGTCACAGGTTTTCTGTGAGTGGCTGTTGAGAAAATCCCACAGCTGTGGAAGGATATGTGGAAGGAGAGTGTCTGCTCTCTTAAGAGTATCTGGCCAAGGACACTTTCAATGAAAAATAATAAATTAAAAGAAGGAAGAGATGAACAAAAACATTTAGGACAAACCTACTCAGTACCATGAACTGGGAAGGACGTGTTGGGTGTCAGAATGTTTGTTTTGCAGTAAGATTATCTCACTAAGAACATTGACTAACTGGGATAATGAGGGGGACAAACACACAGAGACACAAAACCTGAGCTGATTTGATGCCCAATGTCAGAGTCAGTCCCTGCCTTGCAGGAATCACCACCTGAAAATAAACTCTGTCCTATGACAGGCTGGACCTGAGCTGTGGCTCATTTTCTGGAAAAGATCATGGGACCTGAGTGTTAAAGAGCCTTTGCTACTGGCTGGGGGTGACTGTCCTTTCCTCTGCTGTCACACAGGGCCAGGAGCACATTCCCTCTGGTGGGGATGTCTTTTCCCTGGCTGAATTATCCTCCTGCATTCCAGGAGTCTCCTGCGTTGCCTCCAGCTACTTTTCCAGCAGGTGTTGGGATGGTGGGAGTCCTGCAGAAGGACAAGAGCCTGTCAACAGGGCACCCCCTCTGCCTGGAGTAAAAATTCATCATCAATAGGTTCCTCTCATTCAGGGATGAGGCAACAGAAGAAATCTGAGTGGTTGTACAAGACTAATTTTATGCCATCAGGAGGAGGGGGCTGTGGAAGATGGGATGGGATGTGCAGGAAAAGGGCTGTTGGTAGGGAAAAAAAGGGGTTGTAGTGGCTTTGGGAAGGAACAATCATGAAGAATAAAGGGAAAAGGAGGTAAGAAAAGCAGTCAACAGACAGGCTTAGGACATAGAGAGGGATTCCCTCTGTCCCCACATCCCCCAGATCCTGCTCCTCTCACCCTTTCTTGGTTGTATTTGAGCAGTTCAGAGCAGCACACCCTGCAAACAAAAGCTGATTTTTTCACTGGGTCACAGAGGTGAAGACACAGGTAATTAAGGGTTAAAATATAACCTTGCATAACTTTAGGATAAGCTCAATATTGTTTTCTGCCTTGAAGGATTTTTCTCATTCCCATTTCCAGGTATAATTTTTTGAACTGCCTGAACCTTTCCTTTTGCAGCCCAGTGGTTCCAAGGTGCTATCAGCATTCCCAGTGCCCTCTTACAACTCTCCCAGCCAGCACTGGGAATCTTGGAACTTAATTTGGGATGTCCAGAATATTGCTTGAGGGAGGTGCTTTAAAATTCCTGTGGAAAAATCTCTTTCACCTTAAAACATGAGGTGAGGGAATAAAAAATGATGTGCTGCTAAATAATTAAGGCAGGGCATGACATTTACCATGAAGATGGAGAATGCAGCTGCCAGTTGTTGGGAGTAAAAAACAGGTAAATGAAACCTGAGACACTTTGAAAATCTTTATCATGTTCTGCTATAAACAAGACTGAGACTTATTTATTTTCTTTTAAGTTTTAGTGCTTGAGCAAAGAGGAGGAAGGACTGTGGCTGCAATTCTTCTTCAGAGTAGCTGAATGAGTAAGTAAAAGGTATTGAAATACTTTGTAAAAGTTTTTGAAAGTGTTTTTCCCTCATTCAAAAAGGTCCATCAGGACTGGTTTTGATGACTGATATAAAATGGCAGTTGCAAATCAGGAGTGAGAGAAGTGAAGCAAAGGGAAAAGAAATAAAAGGGACAAAAAGGACAAGAGACAAGGGAAAAGGAAAATGGGAAAGGGAAAAGGGTAAAGAGAGAAACAGAAAGGGAAGGGGAATAGGGAAGGAAAGGAGAGGAGAGGAAAAATGAAAGGAGAAGGAAAGGATATATATATGTTTAGATCTATATATATGTGTTTATATGTTCCCTGCCCTAGTCTTCTTAATTTTTTATTTATTTTTTTTAAATTTGCCCTTTATCTCATATTCTCAAGGCATCTTCTCTGGAGGGGAACAACCATTAAAACAGTTGAATACATGACATGATTGAAAATTTTACTTTTTGGTCAGGACACTTATGGATTAAATTAATTTATATTCTTGGTTTTCAAGTTTGCATGTGTTGAAAATAATGCATTTCCTTCTTGGTATTACCTTCTATTTCAGATTTATATTTCATTTCATTTGAACAGAAAAGTAAATTAACTACACTGAACAAGCCTCAGACTGCTGGGAAGGGCAGGAAATGGCTTTTTGGCATTTTAAATTTGCTGCTCCATTAAATCAAATATTCTCCGTGTGGACCAGGAAAATTGTCTGAGGATGGTGATGCTGGGACAGCAATCATTGTCTCAGGGGGCTGAGCTGCCAGGAGGGACCCTCAGGAGCATTCTGTGGCTCTACTTCATTAGGGGAACTGTGCCTGGGAAGGGCTCATTCCTTCCCTTGAGTGATTTCTTTCTCTATCCTGAACTGAGCATAAGCCAACAGTAAAAAAGTAAGTAGAGCTGATAATTAAGTGCTTCTGACCTCATGTGTCCAGACAGAAACATGGATAGAAATGTGATTTGTTCCTTTTCAGGTTATTTGTACCACTCAGGAACAGAGTGGGAGTTGTGTTGGAGAGAAACTCCCAGACAGGAGGTTGTGCTGAGGTAGGGGAGCCTCTTCTCCATGGTAGGACAAGTGGAAAGGGCCTCAAGTTGTGCCAGGGCAGGTTCAGGTGGGATCTCAGGAACAAATTCTTCACTGAGAGAGTGGTCAGGCATCGGAAGGGACTGCCCAGGGGGTCCCCGGAAGGGTTCAAAGAATGAGTGGATGTGGCACTCAGGGATAGGGTTTAGTGGGATTGGGGGCACTTGGTGGAAGGTTGGGCTTGATGGTCCTGGAGGTCTTTTTCCAACCTCTCTGATTCTATGAGCTAAATTAAACAAAGAACAAGGAGTAACACTGAGTGCAGCCTGTTAATTTAAGCTTCCAGGGAACAGGTTGGGCAGTTTCTGGATGTATGAAGGCAATTTGGGTCCAGTATCCTTCTCAATCCTTGTGTCTGTCCTTCTACTCTAATAGCTCTTTTAATTTTTCTCCTTTCTTGAATCAATAAAACATGATGCCACTCCTGATGTAACCCCTTAGACCTTATGCAAAGAGAAAATAACCTGTAAACAGCAATTTTAGGGGAAAAAAAGGGATCCTGTCTCCTTTGAGTGCTCCCTACAGCTCCATGACTGGTGTTGACAAGCAGCAGAGACTCCTCACATCACACCACAGGAGTTGGTAGTGAAAGCTCAGCAATCCTGCAGCACCAGGACAGTACTGAGAGATGGTACTGGAGGGGATATTAACAGAGCTGTGGGGAGCCACAGCAACTGCAATTGGACACAGGAGACTTAGCAAAGCCTTTAGCTGGAAGTTTGGCACCTCTGCCCATGGAAGGTGAGTGACAAATTCATCCATGTACACAAACACACCTCCATGTGCATCTGGTAGTGTACAAGGGAGGAGAGCAGGGATTCCTTCTGACAGATGAAAAAAACCAGGAGTGATCATTAGTGCAGAAGGAGAAATGGCAATGCCTGGTTTGGGGGACACGCAGCAGCCTTGGAAGGAGAAACAGAGGAGGAAAAGGTGCAATTCAGGAAAAAAAGTTCTACTGGAGCTTCTTGGAAAATTGTGCACTTAGAGAAGTCAGATGAGCAGTTTTTTGGCTGTCAGCATTGCTGACAGAGCTCTCAGGGGAGGACACAACTTTTGTGACATGTAAAACACCAGTTTGAGGGTGTTTTCCCATCTGTTGCTGTGTTGAATGTGCTTCATCCTGCTGGACAGATGACAGGTCTTGCTCTGTACACTTCGTGCCATTATTTCCTCCAATTTGGGTTGGGGTTTTTAATCATGCAATAATAACTAAGGAATGGTTTGGGTTAGAAAGGACCTCAAAACCCATCCAGTGCCACCCCTGCCACGGGCAAGGACACCTCCCACCAGCCCAGCTTGCTCCAAGCCCTGTCCAACCTGGCCTTGGACACTCCCAGGGATGGGGCAGCCACAGCTTCTCTGGGCACCTGTGCCAGGTCCTGCCCACTCTCACAGCCAAGAATTCCTTCCCAATATCCCATCTGTCCCTGCCCTCTGGCAGTGAAGAGTCATTCCCCTTGTCCTGTCCCTCCCTTCAGGTACTGGAAGGCCACAGTTATTAGGGAAATGCAGGCAAGGAAGGAAAGGGTTTATATTGCAGATATTGGTTTGTTATTATTATTCTGCAGTGAAAATCATTGTGTGAATGGACAAAAACTTGGAAAAAGGCCCCCCAAAACCCCTGAGATATTTTTTTTGGAGAAGAAATTAGAATTCCTGTTTGGGAGATTGCATGTCTGTATTTGACAAGGACATGCCATATTCTTGGGTGGGTGGTTTTTTTCATGTAATGATTTGACAAGGAGAACTGATGAAAGAGCAAATGTCTGCTAAACGTTTCAAGTGCTGACTGGCTTTGGTTTGCTGAAAAACACACTACCAGTGAATAAATTGATGTAGAAATTATGTTTTCTACTTAAGCTAAGGCAGTATTCCCCTTAATGGCCTGTATCCATATAACTTGGGGAGAAAAATGGACAATAGAGTGCACAGCTAAGTCAGGGTGGCTTAGAAATATCTCAAAGGTAAATCACTGTAAAAATCTCCTTTACAAATATTAATAACAATCCCTTGCATTAAAACTCAAGCAGCTACAGATGCTCACACTTTGATTACAGACAAAAAAAAAAAAAAAAGTGAAGGTGGTGAGATGGTGAGCTCCACAATTTTTGTGATGGAATAAATGGGAGTAGCAGCATGATTTATGGGAATGTGGTTCCTGAGGTTTCCCCCTTCCTTGAACAGTAGAGGGGAACCTTCTGCTGGTGCAGCTTCTCTGCTCTGGGGAGTCCTGGAAAGCAGTCTGGAGGTTGCTGAAGGTGCCCATCTGTGCTGTGCCTGCCAGACTTGACCCTCCAGGGCATGTCACACACTCAGGGGGTTCTCAGTGCTTACAGTGGGCAATGCCCATCACAGGAGGGCTCCAGGGGGACCTCAGAGCACCTTCCAGTGCTCAAGGGGCTCCAGGAGAGCTGGAGAGGGACTGGGGACAAGGCCTGGAGGGACAGGACACAAGGAATGGCTTCTCAGTGCCAAAGGGCAGGGATAGGTGGGATATTGGGAAGGAACCCTTCCCTGTGAGGGTGTGCAGGCCCTGGCACAGGGTGCCCAGAGAAGCTGTGGCTGCCCCATCCCTGGGAGTGTCCAAGGCCAGGCTGGGCAGGGCTTGGAGCAAGCTGGGCTGGTGGGAGATGTCCCTGCCCATGGCAGGGGTGGCATTGGATGGAATTTAAGGTTCCTCCCAACCAAACCCTTCTTTGATTCTATAATTAAAAGAGAAAGCCCATCCTCAATTATATATTTTCCTTCTATAGCCAATCTGGTTCTTCTGCAGTTCAGAACTGTTTGCACATTCCCTTTTTATCTATTTTTCCTGGTGATGTGGGAAGGCATAAACCCAATCTTTTTTTTTTTTCCTATAGAAAAATGTCACAAGAAAATGACTTCAAACAAGGTGACACAAATTATTGCAGATGCTCTGTCTGTTGAAACATTCATATCTGCAGCTCTGCAATGTAAAATCACAGAATTGGTAAGGATGGAAAAGCCCTCCAGGGTCACCAGGTCCAACCATAACCCAGCACCACCACCGTGTTCACCACCAACCCATGTCCCCAGGTGCCACATCCACAGGTTTGTTGAGCACTTCCAGGGGTGGTGACTCCACCACTGCCATGGAAAACCTGTTCCAATGCCTGACAACCATTTCTGGGAAGATTTTTTTTTCCTAATGTTCAATCTAAAGCTTCCCTGGCATAACTTGAGGCCATTTCATTTCAGACCAGGTGTTTACATAGTCCTATGTTTGTCTTTAAAGAGGAATGAGAAATTCTAAATGCTTCAAAAAAAACTTCTGTCAAAGAACTCATATATGAATTCTTCCTAAAAATTATATTTTTCTCAAATCTCAGCTCTCAGATGACTTTCTCTACCTCCACAGAGGTCAGAAAGGAAGTAAGGACTTTGGTAAAATCTTTAACAGTTATTCAGTGTAACAGATCATATTTTTTCTCCTTTAATTCTGCCATAAAGCAGTGAGATTAATTACTTTAAGTGTCCAAAGCATTAAAACCCACAAGAATAATAGACTTGCAGGTTGATGAAGAAATTCAGATCATTAGGATGAAATTTCCCATATCAGGCTCTTTCAGACTTTCCAATTTTGCACCAGGGGAAAGAATAGGTGACTCCAATCAGAGCAGAGCAGTAATTCTGTTATATATCACTGCATATTGTAGAGAAAAATCTAAATACCTATTGGAGGGAGTGGTTAAACTGGAAAATCAACTTCAGTTTTCAGGAAAAAATATAACTTTTAGTGTTAGAATAATTCATAGGTGAGACAATAATACTGCAAATCTCTGTATAAAATATTTCTGATTCTAACACAAAGTATTTCCTTTCTGTTGTCACAAGTCTCACTTTTGCAAGTTTGGCCATTGCATTTTCCCCTCAATGGAAAAATTAGGATGTTTTTTATGAATTTCATTGACATCATTCACAAGCACAATGAGTCGTGTGAGGAGACTCCACAGAATTCTCCTTTAAGCAAAAAGGGAAAATTCTTGTTAGCCCCTTCTTTGATTTGAAGTCCTTCCTAAGCCAGTGTTGATGTCCAGTATTGAGCCAGCAGAAGACTCCCTGAATTTCTTTCATTACTGTTAATTGGCATTTTTCTGGTCTAGGAATTTATTAAAGATGGGCTATCAGACTCACCTGGGTCAGTGAAGGGTTGTATTAATAGAGGCTCTCCCTGTTTCCATCTATTGATTAGCCCAGAGCTCAAAGCCTGTTTTCAGCTGAACATTTTTCCTTTGACAAAAATCAGTTGGCAACAGGGGAAAGCAAATTTATTACACAAATAAAGTCAAATTCAGGTCACTCTCTCCTTCCTTGCTGGCAGATGTCCAGAGTGGGATTCAAAGCCATAACTCAGTTTGGTACAGATTTCTTGACTGTTCTCATGAACTAGCACTCCCTGAAATTTTCATTGCAATGATCCACTTCACCTTCTGCTTTGCCCCTTGTTCTTTCCCCTTTCACAACTGACTGCCTTGAAAATCTGTGCCTCTTTAATTGATTTTTGAAACTTTGTCCCTGCTTCAGAAAATCACTTTTTCTCAAGGTGAATGAGAAAACATGAAAGTCTCCTGGACAGGCACTGCTAATGGGGGCACCTTAAAAATCCAGTCATCAAAATACTTCAGATTCTTCATGGCCATCAATCCATTGCTTTAAAGACCAACTTTTTGTGTCTTCTTTATCAGTCTAATAAAATATAATAAGGAGAATGTCCTCAGCTGTGTGTGCCAGCTGCTCCCCTCAGCTTTTTCATCACCTTGGAAGAAGTTTAAAATACACAGACTGAATCTGGGTGTGATTTGAGAGTCTTTCTTCCCTTCACCTTCCCCTCAGCCAGATAATAAATCCAAATGGGAAACACCAATCTAATAAATTATTGATCGGTGTTTGAAGGAAAGAAAAAAAAAGGGATGCAAAAATACACACTTTTTAAACAAATTAAACAATGTCTAAATAACTTTCTCCTTCGGTATGTGGATGTATTGTTGCATATATGAATGTGAGGCAGCAAATATATGTTTAAATAGCAAGATGTGTGAATATGCATGAAGAGATTAGATGTCTAGAGGTCAAAGGAAGAGCAGCTCTGGCCAGAAGAAATATCAGTCCTGCTACTAAAGAAATGTCAGCCATGAAAAATGAAAACCTGAGATTAAATCAGCACTGCTGTTGATGGTATGAAAATGAAATGAAAGAAAATAAAGAAAAGCACAAAACTCTGCCCTTACAAATGTCTTTGGGCCTTGAGTTTAAAAAGCAGCCTTACAAATATGGCCAAGGATCTCAGAGTAGGAGTTTAGACATGTTGGAAAGAAGAGTTTGTACTTCTGGATAAATTTCCCATGTAAATTGTTTTGGTAATAAGGGGCTCTGGAGAGTCAGTCCCATAAGGAGGGGCTGAGGGAGCTGGGGAGGCTCAGCCTGGAGAAAAGGAGGCTCAGGGGGGACCTTCTGGCTCTGCAATCC
>JAWWEV010000004.1:25206658-25217143 GCA_035583235.1 Hafferia zeledoni | reverse complement strand
CTGGCTGTGGCACTGAGTGCTCTGGGCTGGGGGACAAGGTGGGCATCGGGCACAGGGTGGGCTCCATGGGCTGGGAGAGCTCTCCCAAACTTAATGATTCTGTGATTCTCTAAGTAAAACATTTCCAGAACCATAAGATATTATAGGACTCTCTGATGGTATGATTTGTTTCTCGTTTCAGGCTGATTTAAGGACTGTTTGTTACAGGCACTAATCCAGGCAGAACGTGAGTTTGATGCTTTCCTTGCCTAAGGGTGTAGTGAGAAAGCTCCAGCAGGTCCCATTAGCACAGCTCTGGATGTGCCTTGGAGAGTTTTCCCCTTGGAGTTAATTCTCAGTCAGTGTGAATTCTCCATGAGTGAGTTCTCAGTCAGAATTCTCCTTGAGAAATAGCCTTTGGAACAGCCCCAGCCTCTTGCCCTGCACTTTGGAGGACCCAGCTGTGCTGTCAGAGCCCTGTCACTGTGGGGATGGGCAAGGGAAGGCAAAATTCTCTCCTCATCACTTGGTTGCAAGTGGCTTTAGGTTTTTCTCAGCAGTACCTGCGATCTGCTCTATGTCCCACGTCGCTCTGATAATCATTTTTTAAATGTGTGAGATGTCACTTCACTTGAAAGAGAAAAATAAATCAAATTATGTGAGACATTGGAAATAGTTTTTATCCATTAAGATTCAGCCTGAGAGTCTTTCCTATATCTCATAATGGATACCTGACAGGAGTTCAGGATAATGGACATTCAAGCCCACAACCCTCGTGGTGTAATTTTTCTCACACTGGAATGTGCAAAAGAGAACTTTTGGTTTGTCATTCTTTGTAAGGATACACAGGTGAGCACCCTTGTTTTTTTGCTAACACAATCCATTGACTTAAGTTAGTAAAATACAATTTTAATATGTATATTATCCAGTGGAATGTGTCTCTGCATATGGCAGAGAGTTGGACAAGATGATCCTTATAGTCCAACACAAACCATTCTGGAATTCTATGATTATTCTATGATATGTTGCACTGACTCTCCCAAAACTTCATAAAACTCTTCTATCTCTTTAATATGCTAAATCTAAGAGTATCAGGACTCATCAGTGTGAAGTACTGAGTGAAGGAAAGTCTGTTGGGTTCAAGAAAAGATCCGCAAGGAAAAGAGAAGGTTTTACACAGTTCATTCCCCTTCGGAAAGTTAATTCCATACTACCAGCACTTCTAAACACCTTAGCAGGGTTAGTAGAGCTTGTGACTTGACAGTCATGAAACACAAGCACAAACAAAAGAATATTTGATATAATGAAGTTGATGGAAAAAGAACACAAATGACCAATGGAACCATTTTAGCCTTTAAGCCTCCTCTCTCTTTTTGTACTTTAATACTGGCACAGAAGAGACCAGGATATGCTGTTCTATTTGTCCTGAAGTGTCTAATTCCTTCTGAGAAAATTCCACCCTGTGAGTTTCCAAGGGATTGTTAATGGTTTACTCACCTTTCCTGTCTCTCTTTAGCTCCAGCCCTGTTGGAACATGAAGCTTTTTCCCTCGTTTTTCCATTAAGTATTTCAGGTTTGGCAGCTCCAGGTTGGTCCTGCTTGTTGGCATTCCTGCCCTGCAGACACTAATTGGTGTGGAAAGTTGAGTGGCACCATCGATTTGTAGAGGGGTTTTTTTCCCTGTGTGCAAGTTCTAATTGCTGATTGCCTTCCAAAGCTGACATAATTAATGGGCAATGATTTTCTTTGTTCTTGCAGGCAGAGCACACCCTGATTTGACACTACAGATAAGCTGAGAGGGCAGGTCCTACAAAGATAACGAGCCCACTGCACTTTCAGGCTGAAGCAAAAGGCATCTTCTTGCTCTGATGACATTGGAAAAGGGCCAGGACTAAAGAAATCCTGCAAACTGGGCATGGGTGGGGTGTGTCCAACCTCAGCTGAGCAGGAGAGTCCCATAAATGTTTTTATGGAATAAAGTGGTGGGAAACTGCTGATCTTGCCAGACCTGGAAGGGACATTGCCATGTTCATATGGATGTCTGAGCTCAGAGAGCTGGGGAGTTCACCTGGAGAAGAGAAGCCTCCAGGGAGACCTGAGAGCACCTTCCAGAGTCTAAAGGGGCTCCAGGAGAGCTGGAGAGGGACTTGGGACAAGGGATGGAGGGACAGGGCAAGGGGGAATGGCTTCCCATTGCCAGAGGGAAGGGTTAGATGGGATAGTGGGAAGAAATTCTTGACTATGAGGGTGGGCAGGCCCTGGCACAGGTACCCAGAGAAGCTGTGGCTGCTCCATCCCTGGGAGTGTCCAAGGCCAGGTTGGATTGGGCTTGGAGCAATGTGGGCTGGTGGGAGGTGTCCCTGCCCATGGCAGGGGTGGCACTGGATGGGCTTTAAGGTCCTGTCCAGTCCAGCATGAACCATGAAAGTAAAAAGACTTCCATTATTATATGTTCATATTTGAAAACACTGGAGGAATTTACAAGAAAAAACAGAAGCATCCAGTGGTTTGGGTGATTTTTTTTTTGTTTGCTTGTGTTTTGTTTGTTTATTTTGTGGGGCTTTTTGCTTGATTTTTTTATGTTTGCTTTTTAATGAAATGCCTCTTCCACATCTGTTTGGTTTTGGTTTTAATTATTGAAAACTTTCCAGTTTAGATAAAATAATAGCCTTCATTCTCTTCTAATAATGGTAAGTTGATGTTATTCAACTAAATGGAAAGCTACAGGAGCTGCACTTAGTCTGAAAAGAGAAATCCCTCCGTGTTAGAAATCCAGCTGGGAATATCAGGCTTTAGCCAATCCCACACTGCTCTCTCCAGAATTCACTCCCAAGCAGAATCCTGCCCTGGATGTCATTTCCATATTCTTAATATTCAGGAGCACTGAAGATAAAAAAGAGTTTAGAACCCCAGAAACCAAGTCATACCTAAGGTATTTAATTCCTTTTCTTTAATACAGTGTGAACACACAGTTACAGAGCAAGCAAAGGACACAACTTAAAAGCACTTTTTGACCTTTCTGTGGTTCATAGTTTGGCCTGTGCCTTCACTGGGATATTTTTGGCCACAGTCTTGTATTTGCAAGGTAAATATTTGAAATCTGGGAGCAATTCTCGCACTGGATCACAACGTTGTGAAGAACAACTTTTGGCTCTCAAATCTCTTGTAAATCATCAGACCTTCAGTGCCCTTTAATTTTTTAACTTTCCAAACTCTTTGAAAGATCTTGGTTTTATATGTCTTTGAATCGAACTTAGACACCACCAGGACTTGCTGCAGTTCATAACTTTGAGAATTGTCCTGAAGAGTCAGGAGTAAGGGGCCCAAATAATTTAATTTAATTTCCTCTCTGCACAGGGATGAGTCCCAGCAGCCCAATTACCACCAAGCCATGATGAGAGAGAGCAGGGAAGTCAGACCCTGCCATAAACCACTCATACCTGGAGCCCAGGTGAGCATGAAAAATGAGGCTGGTGGGGGAATGGACCCTGCTCATAAATTAGGATAATTCTCCTGCATCTCCAACACCCCCTGGAGCACAGCAGAGTGTAACCTGCGTGTTCCATGAGGCAAAGCAGGCCTGGATAAAGGGAATAGCAAATGCTGCAAGAAAGGCAAAATTCACACTAACTCAAAGTGGAATTCATTTTAAATATATTCTTAGTGTTTGCTTTCTTGGGAAACCTCAAGGAGCTGCACCCTCTGAATTTTCTCACATTGAGCTTCATTTCAGCATCTGTGAAAACCAACCAGGTGAAAGAACAGGAGTTTATAAAGTGTCATCATGGGCTTCCAATTTATATTGAAACTTGTAAAGTTTATACCTTTTAATAGGAACCCAAGTTAGCATCACATAACCTCTTTCATATATGCAGTGAAACAGAAGGTCAGGACACTCTTGGAACTCATGGAACTTGTAAAGTTTATACTTTTTTATAGTTTTGAATAGGGAGCACTTGAAGGATTTTATTTCATACCTACATTGAAACAGAATTTTTTTTTTTTCAGATGCACCAGAATATTTTCTTTCTTTTTATTAATTTTGGAATTTTCTGGACCCTCATTTCAATCTACATTTTTAAGTCAAAAATTGCTGTGAACAACTATTCTCTATTTGTGATTCTTAGTCCTTCTCTACTGAGAGGCTCAAGTTTACTTAGTTTATCCTCATATAGAACATCTGACTACAATTTTCCTTGCTAATAAAATCCTTATTAAAAGTGAATAAGAATGTTCAGATTATTATAAAACCTCCTGTACACTTACACCAAAAAATCCACCATCTGCAGATTTTATATATATATATGTGTAATTTTAAGAACATACTTTGCAAGTGTGACCTGAGCAAAATGTTTAGTCCTTGTTTTCTCTACACTCAAAGAGCTCTTATATTTTTTCTTTTTTTTTGCAATTCACACTGAATGTCTAATGAACATATTGAATATTGCAAAAGAATTCGGTTGGACTAATTAGATTTGAAAATGGAAATCCTCAAAAGAGCAATTTTTTGGGGGGGGGAATAACAGCCCATCTCTGCTGCAAACATTGTCTCTGCCATTTGGCAGGGCCAAGATCTTCAACAATTTTTCTCTCTCGACCTTCTGTCCCTGCTAACTCTTTTTTTTTTTTTTTTTTTTTTTTTAATATATATATATATATATAACCTGAGAAGCAGAAAATGCAGCAGATCACCCAATTCTTGCAGGAATGGAAGCACATTGTTCACAGCCATTCCTTTTGATCTGATCATTTTGCTAAAGTGCATAATAAACCCACAGAGCCTGAAGGTTTGGCATGTCACAATGACTTTAATCCTGCAATGATTTTACACCTGAGAGGCCACACGGCACCATTTGATATTTGCTGCAAATTTAGTCCTAATTTATTTCTTCTGCCAAACATTTGGGTTTAATTTGACAGCCTTAATATCCCCAGGAAAACACACCACCTACAGTTTTAAATGGGAACTGGACTGGAATAATGTTGTGTATTACCTTTAAGACACAGTTCCTTGAGTCTTTTGATGAAATCCATTATCAAAATGCTTTTGCTTTCTTTGGGTGATTCTGGAAATAATAAAGAGTCTACAAAATCATCCAATGATTTGCAATATTAAGATCATTAAATTGAATATTATATGGTTCTATGTAATATGAACATACTCAGAGCTATACATTCAATTGAACAATGTAAATGTCTTATTATATATATATATTTACACAGAGCCATTTTGTTTTGCAACCCACTATTGGATCATTCTTTCTGTTCTCTTCAAAGTTTGTTTTCTGTGGATTTATGGCTCCATCAGGGTCAAAGCCCATGGAACAGACTGTGGCTATAAAGAGTGGCAATAAGTGGATTAGGAAAGAATGGGATTGAAAACCTGTGATTTAAAAGGGGCAGAGAACTGGGATTAGGTGGGGAATAAATGTTGTAGAGTATCATTTGTGAAGGGTCCTCAAAAAGAACTCAAATTAATAAAGCGGGAAGGGAATGTGAGATCTTCAGAGCTACAAGAAGAGGCTGTACAAAAACTGGGAGGGTGGAAATGAGATTAATTTAGATGAGAAAAATTAAATGGCTGAGGCAGAATGAGGAAGTCAGGACAAGGAGCATGAGGGGCAAAGAAAATTTTGGGGGTGGTGGGAAGAGGCAGTGGAATCTCTGCTCACCACAACACAAACCATCTAGAAAGTTGGATTGCAGCAGACAGATATTTATTGCTTAAACCTCTGTCTCCTGGAATCAACTTGCTTTCATTTCATGGAAACAACAAGCACAGGACTGAAGGAAGGTGAGAGAAGGCAAAAGGAAATGGGATCCTTCAAAATCTTTGGAAGATCCTGCTCTTTACATCAGCTCAGGGTGGGAAAAGAGGCAGTAATGGCACTGCCAAGAGTATTAACTGAGCAGGGCAGCAATTCCACCCTGGAGCACCTCTGGTGTGTCTCGGCACAGTTTTGAGGGACTCTCTGTATCATCTGAGGGCAGTTCAGTCATCTCCTTGATTTCTTTGGACAGCTCTGAAGCTGCCCTGAACTGTTCCATGGATTTTGTCACACCTCCTGCCCTGCCAAGACGTGTGTAAAGTGGCTTCTGTGTTTCACACTCCATCAGGTTTGATAACCACGAGAAGAATGAGCTTTCAGTTGAGGTGGTGGAGGTCAACCATGTAGTAGCCAAAAGGTAAGAGCATCTCCAGCCCTATTTCCATCATATAAATATATATAAATCTGGGCATTCTCAATCCACTTTCATCTTTCCTGCTCAAGAAAATCTTACATGGAATCACTGAATAAAACATACACTTAGAAAAACTAAAGTGAGTTTAGTTTTAGACTCTTGGAAAGGGAGAAAGTTCCAATTCATCTGCACTCCAGGCTGTTTTCTCAATTCAGGAGCCACTTTGATATTTCTTGGAAAAAGAATTGTCTGTAAGTGCATAATGTTGTCTTACAACTTTTCCCTTTGGAGTGGACAGAGGGCAGTTCTAAGAACTTCTGCTGATTTTCTGGAATAAATAATTTCTATGAGTAGCTGAGGCTAAAAACACCTCTCTTCAGTAAGGGGAACTTTTGCAGTGAATTCAGCCTTTCTGTCATAGTTGTATCTTCAGAATTAGGGAGCACATTTGCATTGGGAAGAAACTTAAAGTCCTCTTTCAAGTGAATTTATGGTGTGCAAAAACTCTTGGAATCCTTTAAAACAAGAGTTTTGTAAAGGCAAGACCTATTCTATCCTTAGAGTCCATAGCACACGTAGCCATAGTTCTGACAGCACCAGAACTTGGGTTGAAAAAGGAAATATGTTCTGTCTTCATGACTGAAATAAAATGAAAAATGAATGCAGTTAATGAAAATTAACTTGGGGTTTAAGTGTCTGACTGGGCAGGTGGATAAAAAACCCTTCAGAGGAAACCAAAGCCATGTCTCAATTCTAAAAAACCACCAAACTATGCTGAAGTATGGAAATATTTTTGTCCTCCATCACCCTGCAGGAGATTCAAAGCAATGCACTGTTCAATATTTACTGTTCCTTTAAAATATGGTTTTTCTAAATGTAGGAAGCAGCTCCTGGTTTTGTGCACACACAGAAAACTATTAATTAAAAATGTTCACGCAGAGAATGCCTTTAAACTCGGGCAATAATAACTGTAAAAGGGTTGAAAGCAAACATCTGCACTTACTGCATTCCAGGTTATTGGTAATTATTCCCTTTGGAATTTATTAGTCTTGTGTAGGCAAAATAAACACTCCAGTTTAGAGCAGGTAATAGAAATCCTTCCCTTGGTACCTGTAAAGGCTGCACAGTTCCTGTCTAAGCACTTTAGGAATGGTTTGAATTCCCCAAAGCCAAATCCCAGCACAATGCAGGGCTGGTGTTCCACTTTCCAGGCCTTTCAGTGTCTTTTCCAGCTTTCACAATATAAATCTATCTGCAGGCAGAGGCTTTCCAATTCCAGAGCAGCCTCAGGTGCTAAATAATCCCAAATCCCTGAATACAAATGAACACACAACATGGAACTGATGTACATACAAATTAGAAACGACCAGAGTTTTTTGAATTCTGCTTAGTTTGTCCACTCTGCTGCCTCATGTAGCTCATCTGAAAGGTGTTTATTGCATTATTGATCCTTCATGAAGTGCTAAAATAACTTCTCATGTCATCACTTTAATAAAGGCAAACCCTTTTAAACAGAAGAGGCAACAAAGTGTTTCTATTATGTAGTAAAGATGTACAGAGTGTTTAAGGTCTCAACTGGGATGCAAAGTCACCAATCCACAAAATGTCCTCAGAAGGCTCCAGATGCAGCAGTGTTGTCATCATTATTTTTGGCAAATTTATAAAAATATAGCCATCAAAAGATGATTAGTTAAGTGTAAAGAAGAATTCTCAAGCAAAGGAAGAAAATTCACGTGTTTCTGCAGAATTCTGTAAGGATGATGTCATGTACCCTGCAATGTGCAATATATCCCATGATTAGAAACTGAAAATTGCTTTTCTTCCTTCTCAGGACCTGCAAACAGCACAAGCTGCTAAAGTGAATTGAATGCACCAACACTCATACAAAGTTTAATCTCAAGAGGAAGATCTTAATGGCATTTTATGTAATATCCTGATCTGCAGCCCATTAACGGGACAAAAATCTTTCCCGTGTCCATCCCCAAATTTGTTTTGCAGAGGAGCCAGAAATAAAAACCTAATATCTTTTGTGCCAAAGACAAAGATGATTTGCATCTCCACATTTGTTGTCTTCGTGCCACCCTCCTTTACTTTGCCAGGCATTTAAATGCCTACTGGAAAACTCCCCTGGTTGATTACTGTGTCCTGATGACAAAATGCTGAGTCCATTCTGATTATTAATGATAATGAGAAATACAGAAATCAGATGAGAGGGTTCATAAATCCTCAGGAGAGAAGGCCCAGACCAAATGTTTATGTTGTTGTGGTGATTATCAGAGGTAATATATCCTCCCATCTCTAATAGCAACATGAGGGCAAATTCTCAGGGGGGATAAATCATTCTGGTCCTTGTACCATTAAGGGCTTTGCTTGGGTTGGTTTGGTCTCAGTATTTTTTTCTACACAATAAATTCAGGTCTGTCTCCTCCTGCAGAACATCTCCCCCATTATGGGAGGTTTGACCAGTGTAATTCAATAGATCTTTTGCTCCAAACCCCAACCATTGTATAACACCCATTTTTCATAAAACAAGTGTATTTAAAGTCCTTTTTAAATCTATATTGCTTTTGTCATTTGGGGCATAGCCAAACCAAAATGGGAAAAGCCTCATTTTTTACAAATGCAAACAAAACACACGGACTGACCTGGAAATGCAGCTTTTTTCCCTGTTGACTTTGCTGTTAAATCAAGGGCCAGCACCACTAAATGCCAAGGGTTTAGGATACTGGAGAAAGTAACATTTCTTTTGTTAAAGCAGCAGTTCAGTCTTGTTGAGGGCAGAGACCAAGGTGTCTTGTACCTTACCCAGCCAAGCATTGAAGAAAAATGACTCAATCCATTCTCCAAATCTGTGTGCTTTCTCCCCAATTATCTTTAATGTGCCTTTTGACAAATTGTCGAGAAGGGAAGTTAACAGGCTTGGCTGTTGTTGTCAGAGGTGCCAAGGAACAAGAGGCACAGCTCTGAATGCCAGTCTGGCAGCCAGGCAGGAAGGAAATACAGGTGGTGGGAACAGTCCTAGATGTCTTCCTGGGCTCCACAAACATTTGAATCCTGGCAGAAAAGAGCTCCAGAACTGGCCAGAAAAGCAATTATTAGCACAGTTTTGATAAAGGAAATACATAATCTCTCCATAGAGGATTTTTCTATTTGTATGAGGAGACATTCAGCCCCTGCCAAGGGTCTGTGTATCCATTTTCAGTGTACATTTTGGTAATTTTCATCAAACTAATATCTAAACTAAGTGATTACAAAGTACACGGAATTGGAACTGATTTAATGGATTAAAGGAATAATTATTTACTTCAATTAATGTGTTGTGTCCCACTTGCTTACTGGGAAATCTGAACTGAAAGAAAATGGAAGAAGAAATGTTTCCATCTGAAAAAAAGCTCATCCTTTGTGCCTTTCTACATTTACATAACATTTTCAGTCCTCTGTAGCACATCCCTGGAAGTGTCCAAGGCCAGGTTGAAGCAACCTGGGCTGGTGGGAGGTGTCACTGCCCATGCCAGGGGGTGGCACTGGATTGGCTTTAAGGTCCCTTCCACCCCAAACCAGTCTGTGATTTTAGGAAATCCATGCTCCTTAAATCACCTCAAAAGTTCCATTTTGTTACCTTTATTTCCCCTTTTCTTTGGCAGTGATGAAAATTAACTCCCAAAGAGGTCAGACAAGCAGAGAGTAACTAAAGCAGTGCAGAAGTTCCCAGGAGGTTTGGAGGTTTTAGGTGTTTCTTTGGAGGTTTTGGGGGGAATTTTTTTTTCTGCTCAACAGCCAACTGATAACAGTATCTATTTAAGTAGAACTCAGCTGTTGAGCGTATTCATTGAGGTACTAGGAAAAAAAAAATCCTGCAATAACAGGTTGTTAAAGTGAAAGGAAAAAGTGATCAAACTGACACTTGAACTAATTGCATCATCCTGAATGAGGTAACTCATGGAAAAGGACTAAATTGTAACATTTGCAACATTCCACATTGTAACTAATTGGAACTTTTTGCCTGCAGTAATTAAAAGTGCAATTTTTCAAGGCAGCAGAGCAACACAATTGCAATTTTGTGGGAGTTTCATCAGGATTTTCAAATTAAGAAACACAGGGTCAGAACACGTGGAATCCACCTCTCCAGCCTTGTTCCTTTGAAAGGGAACTGAAATTCCAGTTGAATTTGCCCACAAAGGTGTGTAAAATCCTTACACAGCTTGCTGGTCATTAGGATTTTTAGCTGATGACTAGAATTGATGAATAGAAGTTGAAATAGCGAATAGAAAGTTATAATTCCCATTCTGGGTGTAATCAGAAGCTCTGTTTGGTTCCCTTTGC
>JAWWEV010000004.1:25157819-25169287 GCA_035583235.1 Hafferia zeledoni | reverse complement strand
AAACTCAAACCAGTTTATACTTAAACTAACTATATATATTTATACAGAAAAGAGAAAATTAAAAGAAACTACAATATAACACACATTTACACAAGTTAGATATAACAATTTTCTACCTCCCACCAAAACCAGATTTCATTACTCTGATCTATAAGCACCCCAAAAGACACCCAGCAAAGAACAGAAAGAATAACAACAAAATGTTTCTACTTCCCTGAACTCAAACAAAACGCAAAGTAGTGGTGGCTGCAGCAAAGCCCAGCGCAGCAGGACAGCAGCAGCATGTCCTGCTCTACTGCAAACATGATGGAACTGAGAGAACACCTCCTACTCCTGTATTCATATCTCAGGTTTGCATCATCTGGTATGAAATATTTCCTTGGTTGTTTAAGTCAGGTGATATCTGTCTCTCCTAATCTACGAGGATTCTCTGAGCCTGCTAATTTGAGGTCTGGCTAAAACTACCACACAGGCATACACAAAGCAACCCACAGCCCAGGCTTGGTGACCATCTAAAAAGGGAAAAATGATTGCCACTGACAGAAATCTTGGTGTTTGTTAGTTTAGCTTGAGTCCACTGGACTGTGTCTTCAGATGGTTCAACTCCAATTTGAGCAGAGCCCTTCAGTTGGCAGAGGGATTAGATTCGAAGAACTGATTAGTCTCATTTGTACTCATTGATTATACAAACTGGGTCACCACAGAAATGCTGCAGTTCAGGTGGACCTTCCTGGTTGCTGCGCATAAACATGTGAGAGTCACATTTGTAGGTCTCAGAGACAGTGGAGGGGTAGCCAAGTAACACATAAATCTGGAGAAATTGGAGTTGGCATAAAGATTGTGATGACAATGGAAAACCCTCAGTGACCATAAGCTCCCTGACCTCATTGTGGCCTTTCAGTACTTAAAGGGGACTTGTATAAATAAATGGAGAGAAACTTTTGACAGGGGCAGGCAGTGACAGAACAAGGGGGAATAGTTTTAAAATAAAAAAAGAAAGATTTAGATTGGATGTTAGGAGAAAATTCATTCCTAAGAGGGTGCTGAGGCCCAGGCTGCCCAGAGAAGCTGTGGCTGCCCCATCCCTGGAAGTGTCCAAGGCCAGGTTGGACGGGGCTTGGAGAAACCTGGGCTGGTGGAAGGTGTCCTGCCCATGGCAGGGGCTGGGACAAGATGGGCTTTGAGGTCCCTCCCAACCCAACCCATGCCTTGATTTTATAAACTCAGTTGTCTCATTTCTCTTTCATCACTCCTGTGTTCACTTTTGTCCAATTCCTTTTTCATGTACTGAGAAATGAGACCTGGTATTCAGAGGAGATGTTTAATGACTATTAAACACTTAGGGCAGGGTCACAGGGGCGTGATTTGTCTGGATTATAAACAGGATCCTTCCTCATCTGATGCCTTGGCATAAGGGGATAGGAACACATTTATAAGAATATAAGAAAAACAAACACATCTCCCCCTTCTTTAGAAGGCAGAGCTGTATAAATTGTCAGTGATTCCAAAGCTTTCCAGGTAAAACAGAAAATCTTTGAAAGCCTTTGCTAGGTTGGATTTTGCATGTTTTTCACGTAATGCTTTAAGGTGCACCAAAACTATTTTCACAATATGAGATCTTCTAATTCAAAGCAAAAAAATTTCTGCTGTGACAATGAAAACTTTAGGGGAGTGCAAACCCCACTTGCAGTGCTGATTCCAGAATCATCTATCACTTCAAGCTGCTGTGACTTCTCTCACTTCTGACAGAGTTTATAATAAGCTGAAAATAATAAGTATCAAGCAGAGTGAGATGGAAATGCAGGCTAGGACAAAACTAATGTAATTAGGTCTGCCTGTGCTACCCATAGAAATGAAACTAGTAATAAAATAAGAATGTTGTTTTCCATGACATAATGAGCAACCTGCATATTTTAATAAGGGCTGGCTTAATGAGTTCCGAAGCAATGAAATCCTTTCCTAATGTTAGGAATGCAGTAGAGTTATATTTACCTCAGGTGTATTTCTCCTCCACTGTTAATTAGAAAAATAAAAGGGAAAACAGAGGAAACACTTTGGCTAATTTATCTATCTCAGAAGCAAAAGTCATGGCTTATTTATTCTTGAGAAAATGATACAAAATCTTATTAAACATATGTGACAAAGACAGTGCATTAAAATATTATGTTGTTTGTATTCTGAATGAAAGAAAGAGATTAATGAGTTGTAATATAATTAATGAGCTGCAATATAATTAATGAGATGTAATATAATCACTCAGGGCAGGTGCCCTCTGTAAAACATGGCCTAGCCTGGATAAAGCAGTATTTTTACATTAAAAATCAATGCAACTGTGCAGCCATTTCTGGCATCAAACTGCTCAAGTGACCTACTCAAAACCATGTTTTAAAAAATACCACTCTTTTTTGTTTGCTTCTTCCTGGAAAGTGGAAAAATACCCTTTTCTCTGAGCTCCATTCTTCAGGTGAGACACACAATGGGGTGATCATCCCATGGGGGTCAGGCTTTGGTTCTCCCTACATTTTACAAATTCTTAAAAATTCCCTTTTCTTAACTAAAAAAAACAAAAAAAAAAAAACAAAAAAACCCAACAAAAGACAAATTCAGGCAATTCTCAATCTATGGGAAGAACATTGAAGTACTTCAAGGGAAAAAAACGGGGTTTTTTTTGGTGCTGGCACTGCCCCACCTTGGCCAGTGCCCAAATCCTGACCTGCTCTATGTCTGCTCCATATCAGGGGAAGCTTTGACTCTAAATCAAATTTTCCAATTTCATCCATAATAACAAATAAGACTTTTCACCATGATTGACAATATTTGGGGTTGTGTGTTCTAAATGTTTAGGAGTAAACAAGTATCCACTTGCCACACAAATACAACTGGGTAACATTTGAAAAGGCCAAATTGATATCTAATGATTTTCCAGAGAACTCTTTCACTTTTTTAGCTTCAATTTGTTCAGAGTAAGGTTTGTGCACAACGATTTCCAGACTTGTTTTGACTTGCTGTTCTCTGCTCTCTTGATCCTGGCACTTGCACTGAAATGAGTCACGTTACCACTTTACCTTGAAATGAAGGAAAAAAGCTCTTCTTCTGGTCAGGAAGAGAAAAACTGGGTTGTAAAACTGACCCCTGTTCAACAAAACTCGTACAGACAGAGGGACATCAGCCCTGCTGTCTGCATTTGGATTGTGTTTTACCTTTCTTTCCACAGTAAGAAGATGTGGAACATGTTAACCTTGAAGTTTGACACATTTTCCTCCTGTACTTGCACTCCTCCCAGAAAGCACACGGGTATTTGACCTTATCTTGCTCAGGTGCTCCATAACTCCAGACGGAGCCTGTGACAAGCAGAGTTTTCCATGAGATGAGTGTGCTTTGACTTTTGTCATGGGAACCAGTTGGAGGGCTCAAATATTTCTCCAGAGGAGTGTCATGATACAGTCCTGGCAGCTCATTTATTCTCTGTCTACCCCTTCTTTCCAAGAGCATCTATGAATGTATTCATAGTCAATATTTTACCCTGAAACTGCTGGCAAAGGATGTAGAACAGAGCACCCTGGTTTCACTCTGAGAAATATGTAGCTAAAATAAGCTTGTTCATTTGTTCAGGACTTCCAGCAGTTTTAGTTCCTGTTCTGCTATGGGACTCTTGCAATGAGGTCTTGTCAAGGAAGGGATTGCAGACAAAATAACAATGTTGGTTAATTATGCCTTAATTTACACCTATCCAAGAACAGCCAACATCATAAATGAACCCATGTTGCAAAGATTTTTGGGTGAGGAGGGGAAGAGAGTTGTTGATGGTTTTAATTCTGGGGTAAGAAAATGCAAGTACAAGTCTGTTTTTTGCTCATTCTCTAAAGAGTGTTGCTGAGAGAAATTGTTTTCTCCAGGTGCTTTTCCTCATTTCTCCTCCTTTCAGAACTCAGTTATACAAACTGCAGAGGGTTTGCTTACTTAAGGGTCATACACTGAGAGTCCATCTGAATGAATCGTGTAATAAAAGATGAGAGCCCCTCTGGACTTCATTTAAAGTTTGCTGTTCAAGGGGCTGGAAACTTGCTCTGTCTTTGCTCTTTCCTCAAGTATTCCCAACAGCTCCAATCTCAGATCACTTGGGAGCTGGAAATGATATGTCTCTTGCCTACAAACCTTGAAGCAGAGAGGAGGGAAATTGAGGTCTCGACCTGCACGTCCAAGTCTGTATGGAAAAGGCCACTCACCAAATGCCATCTGTATTAGAATCTCTCCTGCTTATTGCAGTTTGTTGGTAAATTACATGTTCAGTAACTGTTGTCCTTGAAGTCTCTCCAAGACTTGCTGAACCTCAGCCTTAACCTTTCACCAGTCTGAAAATCGACCATTTATTTTTGCTCTTTGTTTTCTACCTCTTAGAACTGGTTTCTAATCCATAGCAGACCTTTACCTCTCCCCTCAGGACTACTTAGTTCCCACAATAGCCTTCTGAGAAGGACTTTGCTGAAGACATTTTGAAACTGAAGGCAAATTGTACCCCCAATTTCCCTCCAGCCGCTCCTTTCAGACATTCCAGGGGTTGCAGCAGGTTGGTGGTGAGGTGTGTTGTGCAGTGCTGAGCTCTCAGTCAGCACAGCCAAACCAGCAGCAATCCTTCATGGGTGGAAACTGGGGAAACACAGAATCAGGGAATCACTAAGGTTGGAAAAGATCTCCCAGATCATCCAGCCCAGCCTTTAATCGAGTCCCACCATTTCCACTACATCATATCATGAAGTGTCACATCTTTTTGGAACACTTCCAGGCATGGTGAGTGCAGCCTGTTCCAATGCTTAACCACTCTTTCAGGGAAGAAATTTTCTCTAACATCCAATCTGAACCTCCTCTGGTCCAACCTAAGGCCATTCCCCCAGGAGGGAGCAGAGCTTAGCACACAAAAGGTAAAGAAGGAACCAAATTCTACCTGATGAATGACCTTTCCTCCTGGTGCAATCAAACGTGTTGGCTTGGATCAGATATATTATTTTCTCTGAGAAAATAAGAAGTTTGGGTGTTTCTTGAAGTTCATACACAGCTAAAGGTTTCTTCTGCTTGATTATAGTATCAAGCACAGTGAAGACACCAACAGAAAACATCAGGATGACAGTGGGAAGTATTTGTGGATAAGGACTATGACAGTTAGGTCAGATTAGCTAAAAACACAAGGTTTAACTTCTCATAGTTTTCCAGTAGAGAATAAAATTTTTAAAAAATGAAAAGAATTGTAGCTATTCAACACCAAACCACTGCTGTAGAGGAAAAAAAACAACAAAAAAAGATAGAAAAAATGGGTATCTCATTCTGTGTATTATGAATCTGCCCAAAAGCCAGTAAGAATGAGGGGTCCTGTAATATTTTCCTTTTGCTGTAATCAGTGGCATGCCTTCCTTACTTCCCAAAATTTGGAGTCCTGACAGGTATATTGAGCAAGGAGACCACCCAGCTACGAGCAACTCCCCTGGGAGTAAGTAAGTTAAGGGATGAAGGAGAAAGGATTAATAAGAGCTATTTATTGATTGTCACACCAGTGAAGGTGAAGCACTTTGGGGAAACTCCCTTTGGGTAGTTCAAGGGGATTTCAGTAGCATTGGGAGACTTCAGAGCTCTGCTCCCCATTCCTCCCTCCAGCCTGAGCCTGCCCAGCTGACATTCCCTGAGGTCTCTTCTTTCTGCTCAGCTCTGAGATGTGACCCTGAGCCATTTCCCAGCACTGGGGAGCACAGGGAATGAGGAGCATCCCCTGGGTGGCACGTGCAAGGGGCACCCAAATGCACACAGGGCCTGCACCAGGAGGCCCCATGAGCTGCCCATTGGTGAATGAAGTGCTGTGGGGGGGGTGTGTGTGGCCCAGCAGGCAGCACAAGGTGGGCACCCACCTGGGTGGGCACCCACCTGGGGGCACAGGCCTTGCATTAGCACAGAAAGGCAAACCCCCAATTTCTGAGAAATGTGAGAGAGGTGCCACTTGCCTGAGCTATTTTTACACCCAGCCCTCAAGTTCAGGATGAATTTTCTCCAAGCTTTCTCCTTCCTCAGGCATTCCATCCAAGCTCCCTGCCCCCATTTTCTGACTGACACGTCTCTTCTCAGCAAAGCATCATAAAATGCTCCTATTTTTATCATCTCTCTCCAGTTTCCCTCCCATTAATGGCTGTGCTGCTCCACATGCTCTCCACCTGCCAAACCTTTCAAAAGAGCCACAGAAACACTGGGGCTGGCACATTTCTTGCCCTGTAGCTCTGTCTCTCTCTGATTAGTGGCTTGTCAGGTGGCACTGGCAGGTATCACAGGGAAAACAAGGAGCTTTTCCAGCACTACCATTAATGAAAGCTGGATGAGCAGCGTGCTGGCCGCTGTGAGCACCTTAAACGAGGTGTTTCTCGCCTTGTTGACAGGCCTGTGAGGTGTTTTTTATTCTGTCTGGTGCATTTTTATTCTCTCTAGTGCATCCATTGCTCCACTTAACCCATTCTCACACATGCTCCTTGTCCTGATCCGTCCCTTTTCCCAGTCAATCCCAGAGAAAGGATGGGGAGCATGAAAGCTTTTCTCTCCCGCCTCCTGCTTATCCCTCTCCACAAGCAGTCAAAACATTTTCCACTTTTCCCCTTGGTCTCCCAGAAAGGATGGAGAGTGTGTTACAAAAATCTGTTTGGAATAAGCTGATGGAAATCCCCTAATTACCTTCCTCCCATTTGCTCCCAAATTTGCTTGGTCTGTAGAGGAATTTGGCATTTCTAGGACCAATGCCAAGACAATCATGGCCTTAATTGGTGTTACTGGTGCAGTTCTCAAGGTGATGTTGGCCCTGCAAGACTTCACTGGCCGAGATGCCCCCAGCTGATCCCTCTCAGTTGTCCCTGAAGCTTGGCCATCTCTCATGGAACTGTCCTTTATGTGGCTGAAAATCCAATCACCTCTCACAGCTCTGCTGGACATTTTTCTTGCCTTGTTAAGTTTCTTTTCCACTCTCAGCAGCTTCCCATGTCCTGTCCAGTGGTTTCCCACACCTTGCCTGGTTGGCACAGTTGAGGGCCAGGACCTGGGCAGCAATTTACTTCTGGCTGGTAATTGTGTTCAGGAGCTGTTTGGTGAAAATCAACACAATTTTTAGGACTGCTTAAAGAACCTTCTCCTGTTAAAGACTGAGAAAAAACACCTACTGGGTTCTCCATTATGAGGGACTTCTTATTATGTTCTCAGCATGGTTTAGTTTGGAGGAAAAAAAAAAATTATTTTCCCTGGAAATGCAGCTAAAACAAGTGGATAGAGAGAAAGATCTCGACTGAGGACATTCAGTCTACTTGTTCCTTATCCAATATTTAAGTGTCTTTCAGGAATATAGTTCAATGCTATTCAGCCTCTAACTCAAGAACCTTAGTCTTGACACATGATTCATTTACAGTTTCCTCTTGAGGGGCAGTGGAGTGGCCACTGATCCCTTGTCTCTGGTGACCAGGGACAGGACCCAGGGAATGGCTGGAGATGTGCCAGGGCAGGGTCAGGTTGGATCTCAGGGAAAGGCTGTGCCCCCAGAGGGTGGTGGGCACTGACCAGGCTCCCCAGGGCAGTGGGCACGGCCCCAAGGCTGCCAGAGCTCCAGGAGGGTTTGGCTGATCCTTTGAGGCACAGGGTGGGATTGTTGGGGTGTCTGTGCAGGGCCAGGGCTTGGACTGGATGGTCCTTGGGGGTGCCTCCCAGCTCAGGATATCCTGGGATTCTGTGTTTCTAATTTCAGCTGGTGAATATATATAGAACACCCCTCTTTTGCATCAGTTTATTCAGGCACTGTGGGCCAGGTACACAGAAACTCTGCAAGCAGGATATGCAGGGCTTGAAAATAAAACCATTTTCTACTGCCTGACACACACACAAGACAGGACAAGGACTGCAAGACTCTTCACATGCTGGGCAGGCACCACTCAGGAGGGGACAGGTGAGTGTTGCTGAGCTGGACCCTCCTCCAGCTCCATCGTGGACAGCCCCAAGGGCTTGAGTCGGGACTCTGGCAGCTCCTGATCCCCTCTAACCAACCTGGTTCGTCCCCAGGGAGCATTTAATAGCTCTTCATGTGGGTGCTTTTCCCTTGGAATCCTTGAGCTCCTGGCACTTCCCAGCTCAGCCCTTCGACCTCTCGCTGTGGTTTCACCCCTCTCATCTTCCTGCAGATTTTCACAGCTCAGGTTTCACAGCTCAGCAATTTCTGTGAGGTCTGAGCCAAGGTGAAGTACCAGAGAGGGCTCTGCGTCCTTGTCTTTGTGTCCCTCCTGCAGGGGGGACGTTTTGGCAGAACTCACCAGCGAGTCGCAGTTTTGCTTCAGCAAGAGGTTGAGAAAGAAACCCCACAGGGGAGGGTGGACAGGAGCAATGCTGGTGGAGATGTCAGAATATAAATCACAATTATTGTGCTAAAGTAGCCCAGGGAAATACATTGTAACTGTAATGGCAAATGACTGAGAAAGTCAAATTAGATGCTAAATACCTGGAAATGTTGATTTGAAATTTAACTAGAAATATCTTCCCCCAACTGATATTTTAAAAATAAAGCAACTTAACCCCAAGATGTCATTACCCAGAGCAAAAATCCGTGGTAGTATTATGAAAAAGCTGATTTTGAAGGTACTTATTAAAAAAAATTAATATTGTGCAGTTACTTTAAACAACTAGAAATAGATGTACGTGCATGAGTCTCTTCAGAAATGTTGGGATGGCAATCCATTAATTTTGCAAGTGAGAAAAAAGTCCTCATAGTCAGACTGCAAGGTCAAAACTTTCTTATTTCTTCAGGGAAAGCAGCATCTCTGCTGTGTATTTGGATACTCATCTAACCCCTTAAAGACAGTAAGTTCTATTGATAATAAACAAAACACTACCTCAGTGGCAAAATTTTTCTTTAACCCTTTCCTAAGATTTGTTTTTTAATTCATTAAGGTTTTGTTTTCACTCGAAGTTCAACAGTGAATAATGGAAATTTTGCAGCAGGAAAGTTCCATGGCAAAAATCAAAGATGCATTGAGGCCATAGGATCCCAAAAGGAGTGAGAATTTAACAAAAGCTTACCAAAGAATGATGAATTTTTTATTTTATCTGCACAGATGACTCAGACTCTGAGAAGGTTGAGTGACTGCCGAGACTTAGGGGTAGACTCAAGGTTAAAACAGCCATGCCAAGATGCCATTTGGCTCAAGGAGGAGCAGGAGCTGTAAAGGTGATTGTTAAAGGTGGCGCAAACCCCAGTGGGCTGAAGTTCCACGGCCTCTGTGCTTTCTCTTTGTGTTTGAGTTTGGCCAGGAGCAGCTTGTTCGTCCATGTAGATGAACCTCATACTTGTGGGGATGAAGAACTCTTGAGCTCTCAGATGTCCAAGATCAAGTCCAGCCCTTGCCCAGCACTGACAAGTCCATCACTAATCCATGTTTCCAAACACCTTATTTACAGGTTTTCTGAACCTCCCCAGGGCCAGTGATTCACCTCTTCAGTCCCTGGGGTTTGGTCTCTGTGATGTCCTAACTTATCCTTTCTTCAAGTTGCTGTAGGATTTTTTTGAGCTTATTCAGGGTGGGGAGTGGAGTGACTTCAACTCTGATGTCCTAACTCATCCTTTTTTCAAGTTGGTGTAGGATTTTTTTAGCTTTATTTAGGGTGGAGAGCTGAGTGACTTCAACTGTGATGTCCTAACTCATCCTCAGCTGCCACCCCAAGCACCGTGCAGGAAAACCCTGCCCTTTCCCTGTGCTGTTTGCTTGAGGAGCACAGGGAGCAGAAAACTAAGGCCCATGTGCATCTCTGTAGGCCAGAGAGATTGGAGTGTTAAGAGATTCACAAGGTGGACACAAAGCTACTTATTTTCCAATCAGGACTTTGAAGCCATCATTGCACTTCTCCAGTTGGGGAGGGAAAAAGCAATTCTTAGCGCTTTGAAATTCCACCTGAATTCATTTCAGGTTTGTTTTTATGGCCCTCCGAAAAAAATAACTCCAAGAGAGCAGGGAGAGAGGGGTTTAGTTTTCTGGTTCCTCTCCATATCTCGAGTGACATGCATGGTAAGTGGCAGGGCTGTGATTAGAATGAAGAGCAGCAGAGTCAGGGTCGCCATAAAGTATTTATAACAGCAAGTGGTGTGTTCTCCCTGTCACAGAGCAATGGATGGGCAAGCAGCAAAGCTGAATTAAGTTAAAAAATACGAAATGTCACTGGGTGTTGAGAATCCTTGATGCTGCTTGAATAAACAAAAGGAAGGGCAAAAGTGTTGGAGAGGAAAACATCATAGTTTCTGCTTTTCCAGTGACTGGTGAGCTAATTCTGAATTAAAAGTTGCACATTTTCACCTCTGTTTTTCTGGTGTTACAGATAATCTCCCTCTGAGCCTCAGCTAACACAGGTTAAATAAGTGTTTTACTGAAACATCAGGTGTTGGGAGGGGGAAAAGTGAACCCAAACTTTCAATGTCACATGAACTATCTTTGTGTATGAAAAAATTAGAGAGGAGATGAAAAAAACACGATGAAAATGTTTTAAACATTGGAGCAAATAGTCTTGTAAGATCTTAAAATATTTTGCTGTTTCAAGGCTAGGCAGCTTTGCAGTGATTAAAAATAATCATGCTGCATTAAATAATAATTCTACAGTGCATTCCAGCACTTTATATCATAATTATTGGAACTCCACCATATGCTCCACTATCTCAAATAATTGGGATAATGGGCTTTAGTTACTATTTACCCATTTTCTAGACCTCCCACTATGAGCCCTATAGACTTTCTTTTTTAGCACATACTATCCCTTTTTAAATATATTTATTTTGGAAAATATTTTTATTTTTGAGGAAAAAGGTATTTTTTAAATCACAAGTATAACCAAACTTGTGTTGCTGAAAGGAGGGAAGTTCCCTTTCCATGACAATGACATAATAGTTTTCCTGGTTTCAATCTCTACACACTCTCCCTGAAATTGTAGGGGCACAGGCACATCTAAAGGTTAAAAACAAGGATATTAAGATATGGATCTTGGAGAATACAGGAGACTGTGTATCAACTGGGCATTCCAAGCTTCCCAGAATAATTCCAGAGCTCTGAAACAAATATTGTAATTCTATGATGACAAAACAATTCAGTTATCCCAGGACTCCCCCAAATCATTTTTGTTTGAGTATTCTGATAATCAGGAAAGATCTTCTCATGTTAATCACTCCTCTAGCTATGATTTTGCTCATATATTACTTATATCATATATATAATTCTTTCTGAGTTTTCCTATGTTACATTTTTAATAACACATATTCAGAGAACATCAAGCAGGTGTGAAGATATTTGCAGGTTCAGAATAGAGATGATTCACAGTCTGCAGCAAAACTTTGGAGGAGAACTGAGGTAAAAGTGTTTGGTGACTCCTATTGAATATTGAGATTTCTTTAAAAATATGCAAAGCAGAATCACCAAAGCAGAATCACC
>JAWWEV010000004.1:25079496-25101844 GCA_035583235.1 Hafferia zeledoni | reverse complement strand
AGAAAACACAGCCCCAAGGTTGAGGATTTTTCAATTAAGAGAGGATGGCAAAGATAATTTGTAGGAAATCAGGCATTCTGAGTTTGAAGAAAGGCTGTGGAATACCCTCAAGTGAAAGGGCTCCCAAGCAGATCCTTGTTCCTGAAGAACTCCCTCACCACAGATTTGCTATAATGTGGAACAGCTACAAGGGAACTAATGGAGTGTTTGGGGAGCTGCTTCTTCCATCAACATCTGGGCATCCTAGAGAGCCTTTTTTCCCCATATTTTTATTCCTCCAGGAGGCTGATTATTAAACAGCAGTAATTGTAGGGTTTTTTTAATCATATGAGTAATAATAACCGTAACAGCCACATTAACGAGAAGTTGCTTTGTCTGCTTCTTATTGTGCTGACACATAACTGCAACTATTCTGGTGTGATAACAAACCCCATGGCTTCCATATGGTCATTTTAATCTTTTATTCAATATTCTGAGATCACAACCAGGAAAAATTTCTGGCCAGGATTTTTTTTTCCTCACTCCCTCAGATAAAATGCAAGAGGGACGGGATACAGCTAAAACTTCAGGATGAACTGGGACCACATTATTAAGCATAAGACTTTCTGAAATTATTTTATCTAATCAATTTTCTGTAGGCCGGATAGATATGTTTTCCATTCTGTATAAAATAATCACGAACTTCAGAGTCCTCTTTAGTCTTCTGAATATTTCAGGACTTCTTATTTGCCATTTTATCCAACTTGTTTGACTTGGGGTAGGGTTTTAACTCATGCAGAAGGGTCTGGAGTGGCTGAGGACACTTGATTTGTTCGGCTGGAGAAGAGGAGATTGAGGTCAGAGCTCATCAGGGTCTTCAGCTTCCTGGACAAAGCTCTGAGGGACAGGGTGGGATTGTTGGGGTGTCTGTACATGGCCAGGGGCTGGACTGGATGATCCTTGTGGTCCCTTCCAGCTCAGGATATTCTGGGATCCCATAAAACACACAAACTGAAACACGAGAAATTCCACTTAAACAGAAAGTTTTCTGCTGTGAAGGTGGTCAGAGGCTGGAGCAGATGGGGCAGAGAGGTTATGGAGTGTCCATCCTTAGAGAGACTCAACTGGACACAGATCTGGGCAACTTCCTTTAGCTGAGCAGAAAAGTTGGACTGGGAGATCTTTCGAGGTGCCTCCCAAGCTCAGTTATTCTGTTCTTTTCTTGAAGGTGTCACATCTTTAAATATGTCCATTCTGGGTGTTTATTCCATGAAATCCCAAGGTCCACATTCATCCCACAGCATTTCAGGCAGTTCAAAAAAACCCTGGATCCTTCTGCAGTTCATACCAACACCAGCAGAAACACACCCAAAGGATGCTGAAATCTCCTGTGGCATAAGCACCTTAAAACAAGGGCAGTGCACCAAACCCAACACCATCCTGCAACAATTTTGGAAGGGCTATAGCTTTTTAAAGGATTTCTAGAAAAGTTGCTTCTCACAAGACTGGAGACTGAGTTTTTGATCTCCTATCCCCAGTTTGAAGCAAGGCAGATCAATCTCTTCATATTTCCATCTGCTCTGAATATTTCCCTTTAAGGCTGTGGAACTGCATCTTTAATGGTCCAGAAATGCCAGCAAGACATTCCAAATAATTTCCAAATGCTCCTCTGCATTTCAAATTGTGTCACTTCATTGACAATTTTTACAACAAATTCAGGTCATGTCAAACACAGAATTCCTGACTCCTTCAAGTCCATGTGCAAGTTTGAATATGCATAAATCACCTAAGGCTGATGGTTGGCTTAGACAAACTTGTGTCTGACAGAAGGTTAAAATGTGGCTTTTTGAAGTGCTTTTAAAAAGTCTTTAAGGAGAGAGATCTGGGATTGACAGAGGGGATGTATCTCAATTTTTTAGGCTATTGGGATACCACCAGGGTTTACGTAAGACAGATGTGAAGGACAAAGTTAGCCAATTACTGCAAAATAATGAGCAATTCGAAGATGGCTTCTCTGGGTTATGGCCCATCATGGCAAATAACTATCTCAATTATCAGCTTGGCACAAGGAATGATGTTTGTGAGTCATAATTAAAGGGAGTCATTTGAACTGACTGTGCTGTGCTTTATGACCAGTAACCTGCAGGTGAACACCGAGTTTCACTTCTCAGACCTGCTCCATAATTTAAACCAGAGGAACATCTAACATGCTCTTTTGTGCATTTAGCAAAGACCTGGCTGCCTTATTCCAGGAAAAATGAAGAAACTTTCAATTTAAAGAGGGTATTTTTAGAGACCCCTCATTCTGTCATATTTATTCATGTTACTTTATTACTGCATTAACAGCTTTAAAAAGTCTTTTCAGCTACTACACTCTATTTGTCTAATTACCTGCCTTTCTTTTCTGGAACTGGTAATATAAAACATACTCCAAGCACTGGAATGAAGTCATTAATCAAATTGCAAATTTAGCTGTCACAGGGAGCAACAAAAAATTGGCAAGAATAGATGGTGGGTGGGATGAAAGCGTTTCTGGCAAAACTTGCCTTGCCTTGTGATGTTTTGCAAACAAGTCACAATTCCTGCAATTATTGCTCCTCTCTCAGGTGTCTGTGTAGGAACAGAGCTCTGCAAAAGTGGATGTACAATGTCTACGAGCTCCTAAGACTTGTGACATTGGTAATTTTGGGTATACTGGGCCCAAAATGTGAAAGCAGGTGGTTCCTGGGTGCAGAGACACCAATATCTTCCCTGGGCACTGGATATGTCATATCCTGCCCCTCAAGGAATGAGGTTATGGAGCAGTGTTTCAGTGAGAAATATTAACAGAATTTTTACTCTATTAGTTTATGTATATTTATATAAGATTTTGATTCATTTCAATGTCTGAGGTGTTTGTCCTCCTGTCAAACTTGAGTGAAAATGGCCAGCAAGGTTAAGATCTGTAGAGAAATGGCAAGCAAATACATGGGAACCTTAAATTTTCTTAGAAAATCAGGCTAAAAATTACCAGTTTGCTCCCAGATTTTGTACAGAATGATTTTGTACAGGAAGAAGAAAACAATCTTTTCCTTATAAGACCAAGGAAATTAATCCTTAATATTCAGCTGCTTCCCAGTCCACTTTCCAATATCTCAGCAATCCACTCAAATGAGACATGTATTGCAATTTCAAAGGAAATCTGCTCCCAGGGAGTTTGCATTAATACACACACACTCCTCAGTTAACACAGTGCTCTGAAGGCAATATGGGGAATAACACAGGAATAATTTGGTGCTGGGCCGTTAATCCTTTGGGAATGGCATGTTAATAGTCCTGTGTAGATGGAACAGTTTCTGCATGAACATTATCTGTGCAAAGCATGTCATTCACAATTCATGTCAGATTTCTGAGATCATCAATTAATGGGGGTGAATTTGCTTAAAACAAGGTCTACTCAGGAAGTGAAAACTGTACCGGAGTAGGTCTGACTCCTCTAATTTTTCATCTAGTTTAGGTTTAACTGAATTGAAGAAAACTTTCAGAAGACAAAGGTCTAGCAGAGTTCTGGATTCACTCTGTTACAATTTGTGAGGAAGGCTGAGGGAAGATCCAAGATTTGCTTTTTGTTTTTAATCAAAACATTTGCCCCTAAAAAAAAAGGGCAAAGAGTTGGATATTTCCCAAAACAAGCAAGACTGAATCACCAAGGACTTGGGCTGCTGGAAGGAGGGAGACATGGGAGGAATGGGTGAAAAAGAGTCACCTTTCACCCTGGAAAGCATCCCTCCAAAATAGACACATTTATTGTCCAAAAGATTGAGTAGCAGCTTGGCACTGCCCTGTCAGTGTTAGGAAGGTTTCAAGTTATGCTGCCTGTCATCTTTCCTCAGTGTCTTTGATGCTGGTTTGCTTTAAAGTGAAATAAAAAGGGCCCTCAAAGGCCTGTTGTGTGTGGAAAGTCCTGTTTCCAAGCCGAAGCAGCACAGAGAGATGTGTGGCTCGATGCCCCTTTGAACTGAGGAGAGCAGGAGAGTTCTGAAGGGAAACCAAGTCCTTATTCCCCTGCCCAGCAGGAGAATTATGGTGTTTAGAGAGCAATGGGAATCACGTGGTGTGGATGAGGTGGGCAGTGGTGGGGTGTGATGGGAGCCTGGTGGGATGAGTGCCTGTGCACCAGCACGGAGCACAGAGGGACTCACAGGTACTTGTGGTGATAAAAGAGACCTGCAAAAGATGATGGCAAAGCAGAATTAGGAGGAAGTGGCTGCTGGGATCCACAGCAGGTCTGATCTGTGTCACAGGGGAGTAGGACTGGATTATGGTTTAGAGTTGGAAGCAGGACTTTATTTTGGATAATAAGGATGGGGACCTGTTGGACCAGGTCCAGAGGAGGCCAGGGAGATGCTCCAGGGGCTGGACCCCCTCTGCTCTGGAGACAGCCTGGGAGAGCTGAGAGTGTTCACTTGGAGAAGGATCCAGGGAGACATAAGAGCCCCTTCCAGTGCCTAAAGGGGGCCTAAAGAAACAGACAGAGAGGGACTTTTACCAGGCCAAACAGTGATAGAAGTGGGGAATGGTTTAAAATTGAAAGAGGGTGGATTTAGATTGGATTTTAGGAGGAAAATATTCCCTGGGAGGGTGGGCAGGCCCTGGTACAGGTTGTCCAGAGGAGCTGTGGCTGCTCCAACCCTGGAAGTGTCCAAGGCCAGGTTGGACAAGGCTTGGAGAAACCTGGGCTGGTGGGAGGTGTCCCTGCCCATGGCAGGGGGTGGCACTGGATGGGCTTTAAGGTCTCTACCAACCCCAACCCATCGTGGGAGTCCATGAGCCTCTGTCACACAAAGAAAGTGAGAGAGTTGGGGTTGTTCCCGTTGCACCCTGCAGGGGTTTGTGGCTTTTGTCCTCAGGAGAAGTGATGTTCCTCCTTGCCTTAGGTCCTGACTAGATGGGAAAAGAGCATGGCTGGAAGGGCAGGCTGCCAGAAATCATATCTGCACACACAGAGGGGAAGAAGGAGACCAAGAAGAACTCAAACCCCTTGGACTTTGTAAAGGATAAATGAGGTGGGGAAGATGTGCACAGAGTAACCACTCTGGCACAGACTCTACCAAAAACAATGACACTTCAAATCTATTTCAGGATATCCTTATTTTGCTATCATTTGAAGATGTTTCATAGAATCCCAAAATGATCTGGGTTGGAAGGGACCTTAAAGCCCACCCAGTCCCACCCCTGTAATGAGCAGGGACACCTTCCACTAGACCAGGTTGCTCCAAGCCCTGTCCAACCTGGCTTTGGACACCTCAAAGCATTTTCCTGGTGGATATTGCTTTGTGCTGTTCCATTGTTGTGGTTTTAACTGCACATCAGTCACCCAGAAACTGGATTTACTATTCTGAAGAAGGATCTGCTGTGGGTACCCCAAAGAGAGCTTAGAAATGTAATTGAGCAGTTAAACTGTAACTATAGCCCTTTAAAAAAGAAGTGTCCAAAATACTGGATTAAAGCAATAGCTCAAAACATCTGCAAAATAAACTTTTGTGGAAGAAATGCTAATAAAGGCATTTTATATTGTATGATATTATATGTGCAGATACATATTTTAATCTACCCAATGTCCCAAAATGTTCGACTTGAACTGTAAATAAACAAATTTGATCACAAAGCAATTGTTTTGATTTTTAATTGAGAAACAAATTCTGAACAAAGCCTTTTTATTACAGACCTTATAATAACACATTTCCCCACTTTTGTTATGAGGAAATCCCAGCACTGTAACCAGACCTGTTTGTTTGTTATAAATATCATGTTAATAATGTCATGAATGTGCTGTTTAGTTAAAGTGCTGTATTGGTGTTTTAGGCCTGGGGGGAACTCAGACTGTCACTTCCCACAAAGGAAATAATGATCCTGATCATTCTGTGTAAAATAACTCACCTGAATTCCCCCCCAACACTGGCTATAAATATTAAAATATTCAGAATATTTTTGCAAACTCAAAACTTGCCTTCACATATTTGTGTTCCCATTTGAGAAATCTGAAGATCTTTATTTTTCCTTTATTTTCTGGCCCAAGGTAATGGATCTGTTGGCTCTCCAGACTAACTGGACTCCTGTGCTGGTCTGTTCAGTGTGATTTTGCTGCTGCATTTGCAAGGTGTGGCTGATCTGTGCTGATCCATTCAGGCAGATTAATTATTATGGCTTGCTCCAGGATGTGTCTTAAACTTCACTCAAATCCAATATATTAGGGTTGGAAATAAGAAGTGAGTTTTATAATTAAGGCCATAATTCCTTTTTTTTTTTTTGTTTGAGATAGGATTTCCTAGAGAATATTTGGAATTGAAAAGCCCAGGCTGTGTAAACAGAGGAAACAAAGTGGCTCCCGTCCCAGGGAATAGATGGACATTTATTGGAATTAAACATTTAAACGTGGCTAATTAACTCATTAACCTTTCTTTTAACGATTATATTTCACACTGTGCACTACACCGCTGTGGTTCACGGGTTTCTTAATTAAATCTAAGTCCACTGGTCTTTCAAAGATTTCCCATTAATTGCACTGTTATCATCCTGGTGTAGTCAGTGCCATCCCTGCCCGTGGCAGGGGGTGGAATGAGATGATCTTTAAGGTCCCTTCCAACCCAAACCACTCTGGGATTCTGGGATTAAGTGTCCCACACACTGGTGGGAATATTCCTCAAGGCTTTGTCTTCTCATTGGCTTGTGATTCCTCTCAGCTCTGCCAGAGCAGTGGCTGACCTTTAGTCCTCCCTCCAGAACCATGGAATGCTGCTCAATTCAAGATTTTGGGAAGCAAACAGCATTGGAAAGGCTTTGTGATGAAGGTTTGCACTGGTTCCATGTGCTCATCTTTCCCCAGAGCTGTGCCCTTCTTTGCCATCTCAGAGTGATTCTCCTGGGTCCTATTCAGGGTTCAATCCCAATTAAAATTCCTGCCTTAACTCCTCACTTCGGTGTGTTTGTCTGCCCTTCCTTTCCCAGTTCACTCCCAGATGGGCATCAGGTTCTTACTTCAATATTTTCTTCACAATATTTGGCAAGGTGGGATTTGGTCAAAGTTGGACTTGGAGATCTTGGAGGTCTTTTTTCCAACACCAATGGATATTTGGAAATCTTGCTTTGAAAACCACTTTGGGTTAAAAAACCCCAAAGAAACAACACAACCAATCAAAAAAAAAAGCAGCTGTAATTATTTGAGCTGCAAAATGTTCAGTACTCTTTGACTTAAAATTATCTCCTATTTTGACCTCAAGTGATTGCAGAATGAATTAGTAAATCATGAACCTGCTCTTGGTGGCCCAAGAGAAACACCAGGCAGCTCAACTGATGCTCTATTTCAGTGGGACACAAAAACAACCCAAGCAAGGTCTGCAGTGTGTTAAAACCCAAAGTTTTCCATGGGAATGTCAACAAGGTTTATAATTCTAATGTCTCACCCCATTCCTCAGATGTGAACGTTGTCAGGCAGAGATAAAACCTCTTAAATCATCTTTTCCTGGAATCATAAAAATGAAAGGAAAAGTTAATTACCCACGCTCAAGATGTATGATGGCTTTTTAAGGGTAACTATTCAATGGCAGCAACAATTTAAGAAGTTATTGCGAAAATGATGACAGTAGATTTATGTCTTCTCAGGTTTTGCTCTTTTTCTTTTGGCTTCCATCCAGTTCACCAGGTACAGTTCCCTGCCACACTCTCAGGCTGTTGCATTAAAACAGCTTCTGTGTCTCTTTTTATAAGCCATTTTTTTTCTGGGCAAAGGATAAAGTACAATATTTGGAGGTTTTCTATTTGTTGATCTGATTGAAAATGTGAGAGGCTGCTTTGTAAAACATCACAAACTTCCTGTTTCTGTCATTTAATACTCCTCCCACTTCCACCAGTTATTCACTGATCCTTATTCCACCAGTTTATGGAGCTTCAAAGTGCACTGCAAGCAGTCCCTGAACTGGTGACAGAGGAGTATTGACACTTCTGCCTTGCTTTTCATCACTTGCAGATGAAAAGAAAAGCTTTTTACTGTTCTTCTGTTTAGTGATTCTAACCCAGAATTGCAAGTAGAGAGAATATAATTTTCTGGAAGAGGACCTGGCAATAATACCAAAATAAAACAACGCACTAAATCATTCCCAGGGAATCAGAGACATGAGTTCCATTGAATCCTTTGCAGGAAAATGGACAAGCCTCTTTTATGCCCTGCTCAGACACTGCTTTGCCTCCAAAGGAAGCCAAACATCTGCTTGGAACAGCACTGATTATTCAGAAAATTGAGGTGCCAGCCCTCATTTCCTGATGTGCCCTCGACCTCCTTGACTTCCATGAGCAGAGTTACAGGACACGGACACTGGAAACCACAGTTTGAGTTGCCTGGACAGGGTGAACCAGCATTTCCAAAGGGAATTCCAGTTTCTGTGGAAAGGTCTTTGTCCATCACAGTGATCTGGTTTTGTTTGAGTTTCACATCAAGCCACTCACAGGACAAGCGAAATGTCTCTCTTAGATGCCCTTCAAGCAGAGCAGAGTGGAATGGCAGAGCACAGTTCAGACTGGTTTCCAAAGCTTCCACGAGTGTAGTTCTGCTGCTGGACATCCCTCCATGGCACCCAACCCACCCTACAGATCTTTCTAGCCCCAAACTGCCCCTGACCCTGAGCAGTCCATCACATCTGTGACAGACTGAGGAGCTGATGCCAGGCAGAGACACTGAGGGCTATTCATACACTCCTGTCCCTCCTAAGGGTCTCCTTCACTTTGTGTTACATTGATGGGTGGCTCTGCAAAAGGATCTGCTGCCACAAGTTTTCCTTTATATGGGTTTTATTGTCATTTTCCAGAGGTTGGGGAAAGGTTGTCTGGGCTTCTTTTCAACAGAAGTTCCACTGGGTTTTTATATCCTAGTTCAGTTTAGTCACTGAGCAGAGGCATTGAATTGTTAATCACAGAATCACAGAATGTCCTGAGCTGGGAGGGACCCCCAAGGACCATCCAGTCCAACCCCTGGCCCTGCACAGACACTCCAACAATCCCAGCCTGTCCCTCACAGGATCATCCAAACGCTCCTGGAGCTCTGACAGCCTTGGGGCTCTGCCCATAGCCCTGGGCCCCAACCTCGGGAGTGCTCAAAAAATGAGTTCACATGGCCCCTGGGGACAGGGTTTGGTGGACATGGGGGTGTTTGGTCAAAGGTTGGACTTGATGGTTTTGGAGATCTTTCCCAAGCTCAGTGATTCCACAATTCTATGATTCTTTCCTTTTATTCTTCAGGTTTTCTTTCCCCTTCAAATTCCCTGGCACGTTCATTCATTCCCACTTCTTATACAAGAGAGGTTTTTTAATTCACAAGACTATGCCTAGAGAAAAAATCTTGACATTCAAACCAACATGTGCTGTAGGAGACAAAAGAAAGGAAGAAAAACAGATTGGAACAAAGGGAACAGTATGTCCCACAGCCAAATGTGCACTGAACCCATATTTAGCAAACATTCATTCCCTTTCTGGAGCACTTCTGCATCTGAGGATGGCAAAACCTCAGCCTCAGCCCTCTAGGTGGGTTCTGTTCCCCTCCTTTCTCTGCCATTTTCCATTCAGGTGACTGTCACCTGCTTTTCACTCCTCTCCCTCAGGGGAAGAGCCACACAGCTACACTCCTTGAGGATAAGAATTCTCTCAAGAAACAGGTTTTCCAGGTCTTTTCAAGACTGTAATGACTTGGGTAAACAGCTGAAGATCTGTTTTTTCCCTGTAGTCCCTTCACATTCTATTTTCAAATAAGCATCACTTAGTTGGAGAGCTCTCAGCTCCCCTGTTCTCACCTAAAGGCTGTTTGTGCATGCCAAGGTATTACCTGGAGGGATCATTCTGAACCTCAATTATTGTCTTAAAAAGGCAGGGAGCATTTTTATAACTCCTTCCAGACTTTGTTTGTTCTATACCAGACAGGATTTAATAGACTTTTTCAAGCTGGCCTGGCATCTGCCTTCCCTGAATATGAAAAGCAGCATGTTTACAAGACATGAAAAACTCAGAAAGTCTTTCATTGTCCCAAAAATCTCTTCCTGAAGCATCTATTCAAATATAGAGATCTTAAAGCCACTTTCCTTCGGACAAATATCTTAAAGTGAGTTGCTGTTTTCTAGTTGACTGTTTTCTGCTTTGCTTCTTCTCAGGTGTGAGGTTGGTGCCTTACACAGGCAGGATGGGGGAATTTCAGAAAGATGTTGGTCTACTCCAAAATCCATCATTTATTAATCACTGTGCCTGGTGCTGCTCCAGTCCCAGTCTCTTCAGAAGCAGATTTTCCCTTTTTTATATATATATATATTTTGTGTCCTGCAGCAGCAGTGAAGTCAATCAGCTTCAATCAATGCTGACACCACGGAACACAAAAGCAGTACATCAAAACAGGGAGAGTTGAGGGCAAGGTTGCTTTATGAAAACACGACTAACAAACTCCAGCTGTGTCCTGCCAGTGGCTACAGCAGCTCCACAATCTGTTTGTTTGTTAGTTCAGGGCTTTCCTGTGTCTGTGTGGGTCTGAAATCAGTCTTACACAGCTAAATTGAGGAGTTTGCCTACAGAAAGAGCTCCATCTTCACAATGGAAGATCTATAAAGATCTATAAACATAAAGATCTCTAAACATAAAGGAGTTTATTTCAATAGCCAAGAGATCTATTTCTCAGGGGAAGCTTCACAATGAAGCCTCTACAAACATCCTTTGAGGACTCTGCTAAAGATCTGCTGCTTTTGGATATAAACAGATCTGAACATCCATCAGCTGTTTCCTTTTTAGCAATTTCTTTAGGATGGGGCTAAATCATGGAATCCCAGGATGGTTTGAGTTGGATGGGACCTCAAAGCTCAGCTTGTTCCACCCCCTGCCATGGGCAGGGACACATTCCACCAGCCCAGGTTTCTCCAAGCCCCATCCAACCTGGCCTTTAACACTTCCAGGGATGGGGCAGCCACAGCTTCTCTGGTCCCCCGTTTGTGGTTTAGAAATAGAGGTTTCTGTGGCACATCCCGATGCCTGGAGGGCTGGTTTGCTCCAGAGCTGGGTTTGTTTTCTGGGAAGGCTCCCGTGGTATTCCCGGTGCCCACGCTCTGAAAGGTGGGGGGAAATGCCACGTGCAGTTCCCTGCTGACCCCTGGGGGTGGTATCCTTGAGACACGATGTAGAGAACAGCGCTGGAAAACTCAGGATAACAGCAGTTAATCCGTGGATACGAATTGTTTGGATTCGAGAGAGATTTTTTCACAAGCACTGCGTAGAGAAAAGAAAAGACTTAACAGGAGAGGCAAAATCTCAACAAACCCTCAACTGCCAACTTGCAGCTTTGTGAAGTTTTGGGTTGCCAGGGTTTTTCTAAAGAGCTTTTACTTGAACAGGTGGAAAAGCCCAGCCCCTGAAACCTGCACTGTGCACCCCAGGGCTGTGATTGTCCCTCCTGAATAATTAGTTATCTCCAGTTCTTAGAGGTCCTAGTCCTTGCTGTCCTTCATTCCAGAGGTTTTCCCTGTTCTGGTCAATGTTGGATTAGCTGTCACAGCCTTTGCCTCTGATAATTCAGGACTCACTGGAAAAAAATGAGGTGAGAGAAGCAAAACTCCCTCATCCATCCTTATTTGGAGCCATTAAAATCACTTCTCTCTCAAGAGCTATTTTCAGACCTTGGAAGTTTACAGGACATAGAAAGAAGGATTCCATTATTTCTTGCTCCATAACATATTTCATCTTGTAGGCTAATTTTAGGTTTTTCAGGAAAATGACTGATTGTGAAAGATTTTCAATATCAGGCACAGTTTAAACCTGTAAAAATCTGTATTTGATATAATTTCCAGTGCGTTCAACCCAACTTTTGGAGATCTTAGGCCTTTTGAGGACATTTCTAATGATTAAGAGGCAAGAAAAGCTGCATGAAGAGCTCATGTGTGATGGAATAACATCATAGCACACCTACTAAAATGCACATTGTCAGGCCTTTTAAAGAATACAGTGACTACATGTTTGTTTTTTTCCCTAGATAAAAAGTGTATGAGTTTTCTCCTTATTAAAATTTAAATATTTGTAGATGAACAGAATATTTTTGAAGGTCAAAAATTCATAATTTAGCACAAAATATCAGCCTTTTTAGGTAGAAGTGTGTTCACCAGCAGGAATTTGACCTGCCTCCTTTGGGTGTGACAAAAGCTGCTCGTAATTATAAGTGGCTTAGATTAGATCTTGGTACAAGTTTATAATTGGCCTTTTGGTAGTCAGGCTAATTAAAGATTTGTTACTGCCATTATGCCTTAAAAGTGAATTTAAGATGGTTTGTTTTCTCCATTTGAAAAATGAAGTTGTTACATTCACTATTAAGCCCAAATCTGTTTGAGAATGAAGATGACTAAGAAACTTTGCTGGTTTAATGTCACGTTTTCATGAGTCTTGACAAACACATTACCAGGTGTGTTCTTCAGCCACAGGTTTTCCTTGGACACACCATGACACAGGGGAGGTGTAACTAATGACTGGAGAGAGAAGTTCTTTTTAACAAGAAGTTTTCTACAAGACAGCTGGAGAAGGACTTTCTACAAGGGCCTGGAGTGATAGGAGGGCAGGTTTTGATGAGATATTGGGGATGAATCCTTCCCTGTGAGGCTGGGCAGGCCTTGTGTCCTAGTTCAGCAGGTGGCACCAGTTTATCACCGTGCGGGTGTGACCAAAGCTGTGCATTCTACACCCTCGATTCATTTCCCAGGAACTGTAACCAATGGCCCATTTGCAGCAGCTGCCCAGGGCACACCTGACCCCTCAGGCTGGGAGCTGGCTGGGAAAGCCACCTGTGAGATAAGAGCTGTGATAACTCCCTTCCAGGGAGTCATTGGCACCTCCACACCCATCTGAGGGCTCAGCTCTGCTCAGGGACCAGCAACGATTCCAAAATCCCCCCTGACTCCCAGAGTCAGATCCCCCAGTGTGGAACTCCCTGTCTTGAGGGAGGTACTGGGTCTGAGGGGATATAATTTGGGGGGGTTTGGGACTTGGGGAACCACTTTTTAGATCCAGAGGAGGACCAGAATCTCTACAGGAGGAGACCACCACTTTCAACCAGACTGCAACTGTCAGCTGCACCAACAGGATTTTCGCTTTCTTTTACTTTGGACTTGGGGGAACCACGTGGGGCTCAGCACAGGGGCCAACAAACCCCACTGTGTTTGTGCCCCAGTGGGCTGGGTTATACTGCTGGGTTTTGTGGGTTAATGTCACTGCATTTATTGTAATATTGTTATTAAATTGTAACTCTGACTTCTAATCTCTTTTGTGTTGGGTTCATTCCTCCTGCTGGTTTACCTTTAAACCAGCACACCCTGGCACAGGTTGCCCAGAGAAGCTGTGGTTGCCCCATCCCTGGGAGTGCCCAAGGCCAAGTGGGACAGGGCTTGGAGCAACCTGGGCTGGTGGAAGGTGTCCCTGCCCATGGCAAGGGGTGGAACAAGTTGAGCTTCAAGGTCTGATCCAACCCAAACCATCCTGGGATTCCATGATTTAGCCCCATCCTAAAGAAACTGCTGAAAAGGAAAAAGCTGAGGGATGTTTAGATCTATGTCCAGAAGCAGCAGATTGTTGTATCTTTTGCGAAGTCCTCACAGGAGATTTGCAGAGGCTTCTTTGTGAAGTTTTCCCCAAGAAATAGAACTCTACTATTCACTATATGAAACACACACACACACACACACATATACATATACATATATATATATATATATATATAAAATGCTGTGAGAATTTCAAAACTGAAGTTACTTGATGGTTTAGTCCCCTGGTGGTTTTGTGCAGCTGCAGTGCATCTAAAGTAGGTCTTGGATTCACACAAGAGTCTGTGAGAGTCCAAAATTTCCAAATGCTGTGTGGGGCTGAAGGGCAGCTGAGGTGGAGAATTCTCATGAGCACTGACTTCCAGAGAATCAGAGAATCCCAGAATGGGTTGGGTGGGAAGGGACATTGAAGATCACCCAGTGCCATGGGACACTTTCCACCAGCCCAGGTTGCTCCAAGCCCTGTCCAACCTGGCCTGGTACACTCCCAGGGATGGGGCAGCCACAGTTTCTCTGGGTACCCTGTGCCAGGGCCTGCCCACCCTCACAGCCAGGAATTCCTTCCCAATATCCCACCTATCCCTGCCCTCTGGCAGTGGGAAGCCATTCCCCTTGTCCTCCTCCTCCATCCCCTTGTCAGCAGTCTCTCTCCATCTTTCTTGTAGCTCCTTCAGGTACTGGAAGGCCACAATTACCTGGAACCTGCTCTTCTCCAGGCTGGACAGTGTCCAAAGAGAAAGAAATCTGAGTTCAGACCCCGTCTGGCATGGGACCCCCCCACATTTCACTGTAGAATGGATGATCTGTCAGCACAACTCCAAGGCAGTCCTGTGGCAGCACTGCATGACTGGTACCTCCAGGTTTAGATCTGGGTTTCCTCCAGATCTAGACATGGATTTCCTCCAATACCTCCACATCTAGACATGGCTTTTCTCCAAATGGCATTTGCATTCACAATTCTCACCAGGGATTTAATTCTCTCTGCAGCCAAATCCTGATGACCAAAGACTGATGAAGCTCAAGGCACTTCATCCTTCCTCATCAGCCCAATTGTCCCCTGGTGTGCTCATCAGCCAGGAGGCTTCTCCTTGAAGGCTTTGCATTATTTGATTGGGCAGAACCTTCCCAGCTCCTCACAGAGCTCTGTTGGGACAAGGATGCACCACCAGGTGTGAGATTTTCCTCTCACCAATTACGAGTTGGTAGCAGTGAAATGTAGAGACCTTGACAGCTGATTGCCTTCAGTTATGACAAAAATCATAGTATTAGGCTTCATCCCCACCCCCTGGGGTGCCTTAAAGGTTAAACAACACATAAATACAACTTGTCTTGCAACTGCCAGCAAAGATAATGTCTGTCTTGCTCTGTTTTGCCTAAAAAATATCCATATAATTGCAAGGGTGTAATTGCTGATAAATAAATGATCACATCTCCCCTCATTTCAATGGGAAGTCAGGCTGCCTTATTTTCTTTATTCAGAGGAAAACAGACCCCCATATCAAACAATTATTGTCAGTGTTAACTTCACACACACCCCAGAGTTTGGTTTGAGATCCAGCACTGCTGAAAAAGCATTGCTCTTTCAGGAGCTTTACCACGATTTACTGCAATACATTGAATTTCTCTACTGCTTTTTGTATTTAAACTAAGCAATAGATGTGGTTGATTATGTTTTTCAATCCTTTAGTTTTAATCAAAAGTGTTTAACAGAAGTGTTTGAGAGAAAAAGAAAAACAAAATGTCTGTTTCCCTTGGAATACTTCAAAGAATATTTTTCAGGAGGAAATGCCAAAAATAAAAAAATGAGTTCCACAGTGAAAATTTTTGTTCCCTGCCTAATGAATATTAACTTACCACTTTTGACAGGTAAGGGGAGAGAGAAGCAGAAATACGTTGTCTGGGGGTCACATATTTATTCACTGCTTTGTTCTCACACTGGGAATTCTTTATTGCTACATCCTCAGACATTGAGATGTTCTAAAAGCAATTTATTCAGTGTAACTGGGAAACACTTCCTGGGCCAGGAGCAGCACCCAGACTAATTGCCACGTTTCCCAGCCTGAAGATGTAATTCCTGCCCATTTCTTTCTGGAACATCATATTAGCTGTGAAATCCTCCCTGTGATTAACAGCAATGACAGACTTTCCCATTGTACCATGCAAAAGGGTCATTAGAAAGTATAAAGAAGATCACACGAAAATGAAGAAAAAATTCTAAATAAGGATTGAAGTTCATTGAAATTAATTCTGGATGAGTTTCCTCTCCATAAACTCCCTAAAATAATTATCTGCACATTCATATAGAACTCTGTTTTATTTGAAATCATTTTTAAAAATTGTAGAAAATACAGACATAATGAATAACTGAACCCAGTTTCAGAGTACAGGAGGAAGGTAAAAGCCTCTTAGCAAGTTAAATCAGATATGAATTCACTGAATAAATTCATAATATTGTATTCAAACAAGGCATTTAAAAATGGAGTTACCCAAAGGTGCATAGAGTTGGAGCCCTGTGAGCATGAAGAGTAGAGAAAATAGCTGAATTAAGCCTGACCTCTGAATTCTCAAGCTTTTACAAAATTTTGTAAGAAATTTAATCCTATACTTTAAATTTTAGCAGAGCAGAAAATGTGTAAGTTCTACACAGAAACAAAAGGAATCAGAATCAGAAAGGAATGACTTAAAATGATAATATTTGGAACTTTACCTGTGTGTTTATCCTTTGGAACAAACAGCATCTTCCCAAATGCAGGTTACCAAAATCTGCTCAGAGGGAAGTTCTCGTAGTGAGGGGAATATTCCTGTCTAATTCATTATAAACCAACATGTCTTTATTGAATCAAAAGATTAAATCATTGTGAGGTGTGCAGTGACTTCACACTCCAGATGTTCTGTGTGGGAAGGTTTCAGCTGAATCTTGAATCTTGGGCATGAGTTGATAGGTGGGAAAACATTGGATTTGGGATCTTGGAACTCAGGATCTTGGAAGACCTTGATTAAATGGAATGGGGTTTGGTGGTTTACTGACTGCCTATTGCTGGAAGGGGTATTTTGGGTGGGTTTGTATCTTTTTGGGTTGTTTAGTTTGGTAATGGCTGGTTTAAGGGGGGGGTTTTAAGGTAGGAGAGAGGGAAAGAAGTAAAATCCTGAAGCAAATCATCACAAGATTTCAGAACCTCAGGTCAAAAATAATTTTAGTTTCACATCTTGATTCATGATAAAAGGTTTCCAGACTTGATTGGGGAATAAAAATTTGGATTCCTAACCAGTCATAGGGAATCCATCTCCCTCTAAACACCCTAAAAGAGCTCTGGGAAATCATGAATGTTCTTCAGGAAGGTTGAAGTTGGAGGTCCGAGAGCTGCAAAGCATCTCCGTGACAGAGAATCTCAGGATCTTCCAATATGGGCCATAAAATTGAAAGCAATAACATTCCATAAAATCTAATTGATTTTAAGCACTGGTAACTATATAATAGCAGTGGTAGTGTTTTAAAGTCTGCTACAAATACTCCTGTCTGCAGGCAGGAGAAAATTCCTAATTAAAATGAACTGTAATGGTGCTTCACCAGCATGTGATTTGACATATTATAAATTCATTCCTGTATTAATTGAGAATACTTTTTTTTTTTTTTGGTGTGGTCTCCAGATTAATAATAAGAAAGGGGGAAAAAAAGACAGGAAGGTAATTTATTTGCTCTTTCTACGGTACTGACATTTTTCACCTTAATGAGCACTTAAAATGTAAATTATAGAGTCAGCTTAAAAAATAGAACAAAAGAGACATGTGAGGCTTTTTCTTATTTTTCACATCAAAATTAGCTGCAATTGTCATAAAAAATGTCCATGGTTCCACACCAGACTTTGTCCAAAAGTCTTGGACCTCATCAAATACCTTCAAACATTGAGGGTTCCCACTGACATTTGCCTTGATTTAGGACTGAAAGTTATGGACAAGTTTTTTTTTGCTTTGGCTGAAGACAGAAAACTGAATCCAGAGTATATTTAAGTATTTCCTTCAGTGCTTTGGGTTTGGGGTTCAGTTTGAACATGATGATCCTTGGGGTTGGGTTTGAATATCATTGAACTCAGGCTTGGCTTCTACAATTGTGAAGAAGAGACCAGAGCTCAGGGAAGTTGTTCAACCTCCTCCTTCCTGCCCAACTCCTTTTATTGGCATCTGGTCTGTAATTACTTTGTGGTTTATAAAGTCCTTTGAGGTGCTGAAGTGCAAAGTGCTTTAGAAATGAGGTGCTATTGATAGTTATTATTTTGCACTTATTTCATAAACCCCAGAAAGGACGAAATTTGTTTGTAGCTTCAGCAGTTTTCACTACTCTGTGTTTTAAATTAAACCTCAGGAGTTCCATTTGCTGCCTTTTGTTACTCACTGCAAATTGATGCTGTTCTAGGACTTGGTTTATGAAAAGAAAATGATGCCACCAAAGGAAACATACCTTCAAAAATATTACTTCCCATTAGAAACACTTCATTTATTCCCAAAAATCTTGGAGAGCTCCCTCCAAAGAGAGATAACCAAGAGCTTTTAATATCATGTGTTTCGTGCATTCATTTTCCCACTAATGTAAAGAATATTCCTGCCTTTCCATTTTGGAAGATTAGATTCTCTAGACATTACCTGAAAACCTGAATAAAAAGGTTTAATAAGGCCATTAAATTGAAAAAGTTGAATATCTGTGGATGACAATGTATTAAGTAAAAACAAGTAACTGAAAAACTGCCTAAAGAATTTGAGTCCAGGAACTGGTTTGTTCTTTGTTCTCAGGATTTATCACCCTCTCTGAGAGGTCCCCCAGAGTCTATGAATAACAATCAGGAAAACAAGTGTTGCCAAGTTGAGAAAAACAAGAAATGATTTCTTTGATAACAAACTTTATTACTCTTTTGCAAACTCACACTCTTAATGATACAACACCGTAATTATAATCTTATTCCCACCTTCGAAATTCCTCTCCTGGGAAATCCCTTATTTTTAGAGCTGTAATATTTAGCTCTGTGCCTGTTGGAAAGTTCAAGCAGAGTGTCCCAGAGGGTCTTGTAAGACACTGAAAGCCTTTCCAGAGTACTCACTGCCATGTAATTCCAAAGGGACCCTCCTGGAAAGGAAGGCTGATCTTGTGATCAAAGCTAATCAAAGCTGCTTTAGTATTCTGAGTCCATTTCTTACATTTTTGCATTTTTTTCCCCCAAAATTTTGATAAATGGCATTTCTTCTCCGTGGGAGTTTGTTTGTACCAGTGAAATTCATGTAATACCATTACTTTCCATCTTTTCCCTTGTCTGTTTATCTTGGAGTCAATGGATGTCTCTTATTATGTGGTTATAAACTTAAACAGATCCTCCCCAGCAGCTCCACCATAAATCAAATGGAAAGAGCAACGAGCATGAGCACGGTGATAAGACCAATAAAAATGGGTTCTGGGAGAAAACAACACCATTTTCCAGCCACTTGGATCACATCACAGGAGGTTTTGTTCTGCTGTTTCCATGGTGGACATGATCCATCTCGTCTAACACTTCTTCAATGTTCAGCACTTGTGCTCTCTGTCAAGGCAATAAAATACTCAGTTAAACGTAGCTGAAAAATGCACTTCACAATGTAATGCTCTGACTTTCCACTGCTAAACTTGAGCTGGAGAGAAGTAGGACACAGTTCCCTCTGCTAATCCTTGCCTTATAAACACAACCATAGTGAAGTAATGAATAAAATGATAAAATACTCATTAAAAGTCTTAAAAACTTGATTAGAATAATGACAATTTATTTTTACTATGAATCCCAAAGTTATTTTAATACCCAAATGCTCAAAGCTATTTTCAAATAAATATGTATATAATGGTTAATTGCTATTTCAAGGTAAACAATTATTGAGCTATTTTCAATCATAATTCTGTGGGGTTTTTTATGATATTGGGTTTTTTTTCCCTGGATGAGCTTGTGGAGGAATTCTGTATCTGGGTGGTTTTCTGGAAGAGGGTAAAGGTAACACAGTGGTGTTTTTAGCCAACTTAAATATAAATGCTTTCCTTATTCTGCTCTTTTTCTCCACCCCCCTCAAATCCTTCTTCAAATGAAGTTATTTGTGTGTTACACAAAGGGCTGCTCAATGAATTACAAATAAAAAAAATGAAAATTTATTCTTTCTATAAATCCCAAAAGTATTTTATATCCAAATGCTTCAAACAAACGTGTATTTTTCAAATAAATGTGTATGTATTGTTTAATTGCTATTTCAAATTAAACACTTATTGAAATATTTTCAATCACAATTCCATTCATTTTATAATGTAGGGATTTCTTTTTTTCCTGGATGAGCTTTTGGAGAAATTCTGCAGTTGTGTGACTGCCTGGAGGAGGGTAAAGGTAACATTTTTCATTTATCAAGAGCATGCTGCATTTTTAGCCAACTTAAATATAAATGTTTTCCTTATCCTGCTCTTCTTCTCCACCCCCCTCAAATCGTTCTTCAAATGAAGTTATTTGTGTGTTACACAAAGGGCTGCTCAATGAATCACAAATTAAAAAAATGAAAATTTATTCTTTCTATAAATCCCAAAAGTATTTTATATCCAAATGCTTCAAACAAACCTGTATTTTTCAAATAAATATGTATGTATTGTTTAATTGCTATTTCAAATTAAACACTTATTGAAATATTTTCAATCACAATTCCATTCATTTTATAATGTAGGGATTTCTTTTTTTCCTGGATGAGCTTTTGGAGAAATTCTGCAGTTGTGTGACTGCCTGGAGGAGGGTAAAGGTAACATTTTTCATTTATCAAGAGCATGCTGCATTTTTAGCCAACTTAAATATAAATGTTTTCCTTATCCTGCTCTTCTTCTCCACCCCCCTCAAATCGTTCTTCAAATGAAGTTATTTGTGTGTTACACAAAGTGCTGCTAAATTAATTACAAATTAAAAAAATGAAAATTTACTCTTTCTGCAAATCCCAAAAGTATTTTAATATCCAAATGCTTCAAACAAACGTGTATTTTTCAAATAAATACGTATGTATTGTTTAATTGCTTTTTCAAATTAAACACTTCCTCTCCACTCCCCTCAAATCTTTCTTCAAATTAAGTTATTTGTCTGTTACACAAAGTGCTGCTTAAGAAATTACAAATCTAGATGAGAAATTCTGGAGGAGAATGTGGACCTTTCCTTATCAAATGCCCCTTTCTCTGTCCCTCTCATGCCTTTGTAGCCATGGTTTTCTATTGATGACTTGATGTTTCGTGCAGCCATTTGAGGTGTAATTAATGTTTTTTTGTGCAACAAAACCCCCATCAGCACTATCAGGGGCATCTGCAACTCTGGGGTCACCCAATTACCTGTCAGCATTTGGGTGGTGCCTCTCAAGGGTCAGGCACTTCATTCCTGGTTTATGGCAAGCAGAGGACTGAAAGGAAAATGAATCATATTTTGTGTTCCCAGCAGCTTTTATTAACCCTTATTGGTTTAGAGCTTTAATGCAGTTCTCTTTTTTTGAAATTTATATTTGCTAACAAGTACATGAGTGCACATATGGCCATATGTGACTGTACAGACACATGTCCCTGCAGCCTGAGGTTTCCAAAGGCTCTGGAGCCTTGTCTGGACTTTGCAAGGTGAATATATCACTAGAAAGTATCCAGCTGCTAAAGAAAATCCATTTAATTTCTTCAGAATTCAGGAGTGTCTGCAACAAGGGTTTGTAGGATGGAGTGAAGCGATAGGAGCTCTAAGGACATGATCAATGGGCTAATTTCCAGCATGAAGGAACTCTCCAGAGTCCTTCACATGGATGCATATTTATCTTCTGACTAAATCAATATTTGTCCTAGAGAAAACTGTCGATAGGCTCAGGATTTTCTTATGCTACAACTGTACAGCTTTCAATTGCACTTTGCTTTGCCGATTTCCTGCTGAAAACACAATTCTTTCTTTTTTATTATTGTTCAAGTTAGCTCCAAAACCCTTGAAATGAAAGGGCTAATGAAAAGGTCCCAGAATATTTTGCAGCTCTCAGTTGCTGCCCTTCTGTGTGAATGCATTTCCCACAACACCTCCCCACTGTTTACAAATCATTTTTCATTATCACTTTGGTGCCTCTCTCTGTTCCACTGTACTGGGCGAGCTGGGAATTGAAACATGGTGTTTATTTGGGGTGATATTGATATGTTTGGACAGTTAATTCACGGGTGGCTGCTTTCACCGCTGCTATTTGATCAGTACACAAGTGCTCATCAAATTTCTCTCTTGTCTTCTCAGCCTGACAAGGAAGTAGAGACCAAACTTGCACTTTGATGTACTTTCTCTTGGTAGACTCTGACTATAAACCGTGTCATACCTGTGAGCTTCTAAAAAAAAACATAAATCAAAATAAGCTGAGCTGCAGCATCTTGGATTTGAGTTTCAAATGAAAACAAATGGCAGTGTTGATGGCAGGTTGTTCCTTGCTTTCTCGTTCTTCACAGGGGAACAGGGCCCTTCTGAGCCTGTTAATGTGCCATGTACTGGTTTGTGCTCCTGTTGGGGCACAAACTGGCAAGGGAGGGTGGGGAATGTCTGTGGTGGGTCACAGTGCAGACAAATTCATCATCATAATGTGGAGATAGAGGGGAAGGGAAGGTTTGGGAAGAGAAGGGAAGGGAGGGTTTGGGAATGGAAGGTTTGGAAAGGGAACGAAAGAGAAGGGAAGAGAACTGGATAGGATAGGATAGGATAGGATAGGATAGGATAGGATAGGATAGGATAGGATAGGAGAAAGGATAGGATAGGATA
>JAWWEV010000004.1:25018897-25033000 GCA_035583235.1 Hafferia zeledoni | reverse complement strand
ACCTGGCCTTGGACACTCCCAGGGCTGGGGCAGCCACAGCTTCTCTGGGCAAACTGTGCCAGGGCCTGCCCACCCTCACAGGGAAGGATTTCTTTCCCAACATTTAGTCTAAACCTCTGTTTATTTTCTCCAAATTCAAGATCTTGGTCCAAACTTCAAATAATTATTGAGGTACTGTTTTGAAGTACTTTATCCTGATCATATGATCAGTTGGAATCCCAACTGCAGTTGGCTTTTTAGTCAGGTCCTGTATTTGTATGTTGAAGCTTAACTGAAAATTCCTTTCCCCATCAAAAATGGAGGAAATACATGGAGGTTCCTTAAGATTTCACTGGGATATTGTATATGAATTATGTGTGGGTCAGAAATTGAGGCAAAGTCAGTGGTACCCAACAGCCTGTAAGTCAAATATTGGCAGCCAAAATCAGTAGTTGCAGTCCATAGGAAAAAGCTGTTTTGTGATTCTGGATTAGGACATGCCCAGGTGGACAGTGGATTGGTTCTTTGGGAGCAAATATGTCAAAAGAAATAAAAATAATAGACAGACTCAGAGTGCCAAAGTCATGGCCATCTATCCCAAACCCCATGGCATCCTTAAAATTATTTCCAAAAATAAAATGAGAGAAAGAAGAGAGAGCAATTAAACCCTCTGCAATGTGCAGTATTGACTTTGTGTGTGTGTGTGTGCTGTGAACCTTTATGAAAACAACATCTGCTCCCATTTGTATGTTAATTTTTTTTTTTTTTGGGGGGGGGGCATTTAAAATTTGGCTTTTAAAAATCCCTCTCTCTCTCTCTTCCCCTTGGAGTGAGAAGCTGAGATATAGAGCAGGTGCTGTGCAGAGCTGTGAGAGCATCTGAGTCAAACTGGAAATAAAATCAGCTCAAAGGCTTAACTTCAGCCACGAAGTGTCAAATGCTACACCAGGGCGTGCTAATAAAAGTTGAACCAGTGTGTCTAGATTAAAAATCTTCATTATTTTGGGGATTGGTCTGTCTTTTCATTCTCCCTATGCTGCTCTGTTCCTTCTCATGGCTCCCATTCCAGAGGCAAAGGTGTGATTCCTCAATTCCTGCTGGTGACACCCCCAACATCTGAGACAGAGCTGGAATCTTTAAACAGGAAATACATTTGATTTTCTCTTCTTGTGTTTTAAGCTCTGCTAGAAGGGAATGTCTGCAGTGCCTTCACAGGACTTTTTTCTGTGAGTTCAGAAAGTTCATAAGATCAAGACAGTAAGTTGGAAGGACCTGCAGGGGCTGTCTGGTTGTCCAGTTGACTTTTGGGCATCTCTGCAGAGTCTCTGGGCACTTGGATCTGACTACCCACATGGGGAGAATTTTTCCCCTGTCTAATTAGACTTCCCCTTTTTCCAGCTTGGCCCATTGCCTGTTTTTCTGTTGTCCTGCACCTCTGAGAAGACTCTGACTCTGTGTTCCCTCACCCCCTGCCCCTGGGGATGGCCAGGTGGCCTCCTCTTCTCCAGCCAGAACAAATCCAGCTCTCAGCCTCTCCTTGCACATCATGGTTTCCAACCCTCTAAAAATCCTCCTGGACCTCCTGTCCAAGTCTGAAGCTCTGGAGAGCCCAGAAGAGGACATGGCACTGCAGATGCAACCACAGGGCTTTGTTGCTGTGCTCCTCTGCCAGGTGTCTGTGGCAGGGGCTGGTTGGACCCTCCTGACTGGATCACATTCCCATTGCTGGTGGTTGTCACTCTTATTTGAGAGCTCAGAAATTCTTCATTCCTCATTTTAATTCAAGGGCAAAGAGTTAAATCCACAGCTTAGGTGTTTCTGGTGATGTGTTGGACAGTTCTCCTTTGCCTCCTCGTCCTTCCTGTGCTCATCACCCTGAGCATGAGGTGCTTGTCTCACAGTCCCAAAGATCCCAAATTAAAAGGGTCTCTGCTCTGAGCAGCAGGAAATTATCCAAATGTCTGTGATTGTTTTTCCAACAGAAAAGGTTTTTAGTCCAGGAAAAGGGAAATAGGAATTAATACCTTGATATTTTCAAGCTTCTGCAGGAACTCTGTTTAAAAAAGCTGCTGATTAATTCTAATGCAAATACAGGTTAAATGTATTTATATCCTATAGGAGTGAAATTAATTACAGAGATCTCTGTTGCTGGGGCTTTTCAGTGCCAACCACCTTGATTTAAGCCAAGAAAAACCTTCAAAAGATAGTTTTATATTTTATTTTCAGTGATTATTTTTAAAAAAATAAGGTCTTACCTGTTTGACCTAACCCTACTTCTCCCTCTTGCTTCCTTAGCCCAAATTCCCTCTCTGAGATCCTGAGGATTCATAAAGCTGGAATGCATGAGCAGCAGCAATTTGATGAATTTATTATTCACTTAGTCTGTATTTATTACTTCTCCAGTTGTGGTAACACATCATTCTGTGATGAATCACAAAAAATTTTCTAAATCCTTCTTTCCCTGGACTATTTTTTCAATTTAATCCATTTTTTTCCTCTCTCTCTGTCACAAAAATAAACCACATTAAATAGACTTTTGGAAAGGTGAGCAAATACCAAAAAACCCCAAAGTGATCTTTAGGGAAAAGGTGCCAAAGCTCTGCCCATCCTGCCCCAAAAATCCTTCAGTGCACAAACACTTCAGGAGAGGAGCAAAGAGGCACCTTCATTCCCACCCAGAATTAATTCACCTCCCAGAAAACACCTCCAGGAGTTTGGAGCTGAATCAGTCTCTGCTCAGACTCCATCACTTAAGGATAAAACATAACTTGGGGAATCTTAAGGAGCTAAGAATTGTTGCAGTCTCAATTTCCTCCTTTTCTGGGTGGGAATCCAAAGAGAATTGTGTTAAACTTCTAAAACACAAAATTGAAGTTATCAACTGGAATTACTGGTGTAATAAAATGCTCCCATTCATGCTGTTGGAAAACAGTTTCAGAATATCTGGGTTTTTTTAACAGATTTCAAAGCTCTGCACAATGAGATTTCACCCTCAAGAAAAAAAGGTCTCCTACAAGTGGACCTTCCCTTGAACCTCTCCCATTTACTCAAAGCAAAAGAGCTTTATAGTTTAGAACACAAAATTTAGCCACCAGGAAAGGTGATGTGCAAGATTTGACAGAACCTAAATAAACACCACAGTCAACTGGTGTTGATCATAAAAAATTGTGCCAGTTTGTGTGTAAAAAAAGTACAATTATGGCAGAAATCTTAGGTAGATAAATATAGATTCAGCTGTTCCACCATCAACTCCTTTCATGCCTTAGGCATTGTACTTCCAAGCCTTTCTTCTCCCTTCCAAGGCATCACTGTATTTTAGTAGGAGCAAAATAAAAGAATATGTGGGAATAAAGACCATGTAAAAGGCAGGGGGGTTTAGCACTGGGCTTTTACTGGTGAAAGGTATGGGGAAAAAGTCCTGCTGCTCTCAGAATTCCTACTGAATTCTTTGTTATTAGATCTTCAGATGAATTCTGATTTTCTGCCGTGGTAAGTTTTGTTCGTGTGATAGTGAGAAAGTTGGATGCTGAAGTAACAAAATAAAAATTGAACTTTTTTTTTTTTCATTTAAAATTATTTTTTCTTTCACTAAATCACAGAACTCCTGAGCTGGAAGGGACCCACAAGGACCATCCAGCCCAACTCCTGACCCTGCACAGGACCATCCCCAAGAGTCACACCCTCTGCACCAGAGGATCATCCAAACAAGCTCTGCCAGCCTTGGGGCCATGCCCTGGGGAGCCTATTCAGTACCCACCACCCTCTGGGGGAAGAGCCTTTCCCTGAGATCCAACCTAACCCTGCCCTGGCACAACTTCAGGCCGAATTTCAGCCTTTATTTCTTCTCAAAAGGACGATAATGTCGGTGATGCAGCTGATGAAGGTGTAGTTTGGGGTGCAGACTTTGGGCTCCAGTCTTCCCCCTGTGCTAGGCTGGGCTGGCAGGGTCTGGGGGAGGGTGGTGGCTACCAACAGGATGGGGCTGGAAGCCACATGCAGTTATACAACTCCTGGGCTTCAGGGCCATCCAGGGAGCCCCAGCCCTGAGCACCAGCGGGACTTCATCCCACAGCTCCTGCCTGGCTCAGCAGTGCCCTGGGGTCCTGGACCTGAGCCTGGGGGTTGCTCAGGGCCAGAATGGCCTATGAGGGTCCCCTGGGCCCTGGACATCCTTTCTGATTTACTGTGTTCCCCTCATTTCACTGAGTCTCTCTGTGTGTCATGGATGTCTTCTAGTGCTGGGGTACCAGGACTTCCTCCTCCCAAGGAGGTTGTGGGTCTGAGGCAGCAGCAGCCTCTGCACAGATTTCTCCTGGCAGGGCTGAGCTTTAAAACATTGAGTATTCCTGAAATAAATCATTCCTGAACTCCTCAGATTTTAGAAATAGGAAAGCTTGGAGACCTGTCTGGATTCCAGAAGAATTCTAATTCCAGGCTACTGGACTGAGCTGCAGCTGGCACAGCCCTGAGAGCCACTCTGGCAGTGTGACTATGGGCACCTCAGAAGGAATCTCCTGTCACTCATTTTTTTAGAATGCTTTCCTCAAGAGTCCTCTTCTGGCTGGTCATTACATGGCTCTTTGTTTTGACCTCTCAGAGCACAACTTGTTCCAGCCCTTTTGGTCAAAGCCCACAAAGCCCAAGGAGAAAACATGCTGCCAACAATGTGTAAAAGTTTTTTTGGAGGCCTCTCAGTATTCTCAGCACAACCTCCAAACCTCAGGAAAACCTCTGGGATCTAACTAGTAGCTTATTGTTCTGCACTATCCCAGAATCCCAGAATGATTTAGGTTGGAAGGGACCTTAAAGACCATCTCATTCCACCCCTGCCATGGGACACCTTCCACTGTCCCGGGTTGCTCCAAGCCCTGTCCAATCTGGCCTTGGACACTCCCAGGGATGGGGAGTCCAGTTGAGAAGCTTTCAATTCTTATTTTCATACCCTGTAATGTTTGCTGTTAATTGCATCCCTTCCTTAATGAGAGTGCTTGTTTTTAGTGTGGCTTTGCACTGAAAATGGATCTGGGTGACACTTTGGGCAGACTCCAAAGGTATTTAAAATACCCCACCATGCTTTGCTTTACGTCTTTGGTTTCTCCCCTGCAACGTCTGATCTGAAGATGAACACTTTATGAAAGCACATTTAACACACCAGAATGAAACCCCTTGTTCCTGATGGCTTGTTGATTATAAATTAAGACTCAAAACCAACGCAAAAGCTCTTGGGGAGAACATTTTCAGGAGTATGGGGGTTTGCCGTAGTTGCTTTTACATCAGTCCTTCGCTGCTCCTAAAATAAAACTGCAGTGTTGTCCAGAACCATCCCATGAGTGTGAAGCTGCTGAAATCTGTCATAACCACGACCCTGCAGACCTCGGGCAAGATAAAGATCTTGACTATTGGGGGCTTTAGGGCTGATGGAAACCAGCCATTAATTGTGAGATTTGCTTCACAGTGATGTGCTCTGAATGCAGCTACTTGTTTCATTTTAATTTACTTCTGCTGTTTGATCTGTTAAGATTCACATTTTCCAACTCTCATGTGCTGCCCCGAGGGATGGAAGTACATTTAAACCAAAATGATGTCTGGATTCTTTTATGCAAACAACAGGGCCAGGTGTCAATTAAAAACTGTGAGGGAGCCTGAGACTAAGAAAGAAATACCAGGCACTGGTGGCACATGTGACACTGATGGCAATACTGTGACACTGATGGCGCATGTGACACTGATTGCACATGTGACACTGATGGCACATGTGACACTGATGACACATGTGACACTGATGGCAATACTGTGACACTGATGGCGCATGTGACACTGATTGCACATGTGACACTGATGGCACATGTGACACTGATGACACATGTGACACTGATGGCAATACTGTGACACTGATTGCACATGCCGACACTGAGGGCAATGCTGTGACAATGATGGCAATGCTGTGATACTGATAGCACATGTGACACTGATGGCCATGCTGTGACACTGATGGCCATGCTGTGACACTGATGGCAATGCTGTGACACTGGTGGCACATGTGGCACTGATGGTCATGCTGTGACAATGATGGCAATGCTGTGATACTGATGGCCATGCTGTGACACTGAGGGCAATGCTGTGACAATGATGGCACATGTCACACTGATGGTGCATGTGACACTGGTGGCACATGTGACACTGATGGCCATGCTGTGACACTGGTGGCAATGCTGTGACACTGATGGCACATGTGACACTGACTGCACATGCAACACTGAGGGCACATGTGACACTGATGGCAATGCTGTGACACTGATGGCACATGTGACACTGATGGTCATGCTGTGACACTGATGGCATATGTGTCACTGATGGCAATGCTGTGATACTGATAGCACATGTGACACTGATTGCACATGTGACACTGATGACCATGCTGTGACATTGGTGGCACATGTAACACTGATGGTGCATGTGACACTGGTGGCACATGTGACATTGATGGTCATGCTGTGACACTGATGGCATATGTGTCACTGATGGCAATGCTGTGACACTGATGGTACATGTGACACTGGTGGCAATGCTGTGACACTGATGGCCATGCTGTGATACTGATGGCACATGTGACACTGATGGCCATGCTGTGACACTGATGGCAATGCTGTGACACTGATGGCACATGTGACACTGATGGTCATGCTGTGACACTAATGGCACATGTGTTACTGATGGCAATGCTGTGATACTGATAGCACATGTGACACTGATTGCACATGTGACACTGATGACCATGCTGTGACATTGGTGGCACATGTAACACTGATGGTGCATGTGACACTGGTGGCACATGTGACATTGATGGTCATGCTGTGACACTGATGGCATATGTGTCACTGATGGCAATGCTGTGACACTGATGGTACATGTGACACTGGTGGCAATGCTGTGACACTGATGGCCATGCTGTGATACTGATGGCACATGTGACACTGATGGCCATGCTGTGACACTGATGGCAATGCTGTGACACTGATGGCACATGTGACACTGATGGTCATGCTGTGACACTAATGGCACATGTGTTACTGATGGCAATGCTGTGATACTGATAGCACATGTGACACTGATGGCCATGCTGTGACACTGATGGCCATGCTGTGACACTGATGGCACACAAAACACTGATGGCCATGTGTGACACTGATAGCTATGCTGTTACACTAAAGACACATGTGACACTGCTTTTTGGGGTGGTGTGGCAAGGTTTGGGCAGCTGGGGGGCTGCAGGGGGGATTTCTGGGAGAGGGCACAGGGGCTGCCCCATGGCACACACGGCTGGGTCCATCCACCTCCAGTGCACCTGCTACTGGCCAAAGCCAAGCCTGTCAGTGACACTCGTGGCACCTCTGGGATGACTTATGTAAGAAAGGGCAAACCCCACCTTGCAACAGCTGTGAGGGAGAAAATGGGGCAAAAGAAACTCAGAAGACCTCAAGGTCAGTGGAGAAGGTGGTGCTCCAGGTGCTGGAGCTGAGATTCCCCTGCCGTCCGTGGTGAGACCCTGGTGAGGCAGCTGTGCCCCTGCAGCCCAGGGTGGGTCACAGGGGTGCAGAGATCCACCTGCAGCCCAGGGAGGGTCACAGGGATCCACCTACAGCCTAGGGTGGGTCACAGGGGTGCCGAGATCCACCTGCAGCCTATGAGGATCCCACGCTGGAGCAGGGGGATGTGCCCTGAGGGGAGCTGGCAGAACCTGTGCCCCATGGAGCAGAACCCCACACAGGAGCAGGTTTTCTGACAGCCCCTTGGCTGGAGACAGGGCACACGGGACAATACTATTCCTGAAGGAGCGTTTCCCATGGGAAGGACTTCACAGTGATGCAGAGTAAGAGTATATGGAGGAAGAAGCAGCAGAGATGGAGTGATATAGTCAGACCACAACCCTCCTTCCTTGTCCTCCTCGTGGGAGGAGGTAGAACAGTTGGGAGTAAATCCCAGAATCCCAGAGTGGGTCAGGTTGGATGGGACCACAGTGGGTCACCGGGACCCACCTCCTGCTCCAGCAGGGCCATCCCAGAGCACATGGCACAGCATTGTGCCCATGTAGCTCTGGAATATCCCCAGGGAGGAGACTCCACCCCCTCTGGGCAGCCTGTTCAGTGCTAGGTCACTGTCCAGCAAAGTTCTTCCTCAGTTCAGGAAGAAGGGAGGGGTTGGAAGAACCTGGTTTTGGTTTACTTTTATTCCTCACTATCCTCCTCTCAATCTTTGGCAATAAATTCAATTGATTACCCAAGCAAAGCCTGTTTTGCCCATGACAGTAATTGGTGAGTGCTCTCCCTGTCCTTATCTTGACTCAGGAGCTTCTCCAGGAAGTTTTGCACCCCATCCTGTGGATGTGGGGCAGGGACAGAGCAGCTGGGGGATGTCTGGCAGCAATCTTCCATTTTCTTTCTATCATGGTCTTTCCTTTTCAGTTTTTTAGGAGTGACAGCATTTAGGATCACTGAACCACCGAGCATCTGGTTGGTTTTACCCATGGGACTGTAGCTGTGAGTGTTTCCTTTCTTCTTTTCCACTCCTGGTGCCTTTCCAGAGCCTGGGTCTCCTCTTGCAGAGATGATGTGACCATCACAAAGGCTGGTTGCACCATCCATTAGTAATTCCCATGAGGAATCCAGCTGGGAAAGTCTCAGCCACCAGCACAGAGGGACAATTGGAGTGTGGGATATTTAGGCTGGCCTAAGCAATCTCCAGCTTTGATTGCAAGATTGCAGCCTGCCCTTTTCAAAAGGTGTTGGCTCAGCTGTTTTAAAAGAGAGAAAATTGGGGCAAAATACAAACCTGACTTAGATTGTTGCATAAATATAAACAATACCCTGAGGGGGGGGCAATGGAGGAGGATGGGATGCCTTTCTTGTCCTGGTGCTGTGCCCATGGTGGGATTTTCACTTATCTGTAGATCCAAGGTGCAAATCCTGCTCTGTGTGATGCACTCTCACTGAATTGGTGCCACAGCCCTTGAGGTGGTTTGGCATCTGAATTTTCTCATTTCCCCCTCCATTTTCCAGTGTTTCTATTTATTTAAATGATCTCACCTTGCTCTTTGTGGTTCAATTGACCAGTAAGGGAAAACAGTCAACCTTCCAAATCTTCTCCCGTCCATGAGCTGGTGGTATTTTTTTATTACTATTTTTTTCTACAAAGTGGTTCAAGTTGACAAGTTTATGACCCAAATTAACCCTGTCCCCACTTGTGTGTTGCCCATACACCATTTTTTTTCCCAAACACCAGCAGGTATTTCTTGAACTGCTCTCTCTCCACACTCAAAGCTGTAAATGAAACAGAGTTTTTACTCCATTGTTGAGAGTTTAAATAGAAAGAGGCTGCTGAGAAATCAATCTCTGTGCTGGCTGATGCTTTTTGCCAGCTTTCACTTATCAGCTGATGCTTCCAAAACTCCCCTAATGTCAATAAATGACATTGTGTAGCATCCTTAAAAAGAGATCTATACCTTCATCTCCAGATAGTGGAATTTATTACTTTTAATTAGTTTAACTGCTCAGTCAAAAAGCACCTTTTTTACAAGCCTTTTTTTTTCTTTTCCCTTTTCTTTCTAGGAAAACAAAAAATGAAACAGGAGAACAAACTATGCATTTTAATTATGTCAATACCATGCAATTTTCTGGCCTTTTCTCCTTCCCTGAAGTTTAATTAATTTTGAGCAAGTAATAAATTGTCAGAGCTCTGAGTTCAGCTCCTGGACTCAAAATGAATACTCTTCATTTGTTGAAATTAGATTTGAGCTGTGTTATCATCTCCAGGAGCTTCAGTTCCTGCCTGGAAATCAAACTGTGGATGTTTTACAAGGAAAACCCTTCAATACTTTGTGTTAGTGGTGATGTTGCTGCAGTTGGATGTGTTGTCCTCATGCCATGGCTCACATCACGTTGTCCCAATTCTGCCACCATGACATTGTCCTCTGTCCTGCTCCAGTGTATCCTTGCGGGGAACAGCCCTCTCTGCTTCTTGCAGTTGTGCCTGAGATCAAATCTGAGAGAGAAACCATCTAAAATAGCCCTTTGTCTTCCAGAATCCTTTGAGAACAACTGAATGGACTCAACCGTGGTGGCCAGGCCAGAAGATCCAAGGTAGGGTATGCTTTGTGATGCCCAAAGGGCACCCAGAGATGAAAGACAGGTCAACAGCACCTGGAGGTTCCTGTTTTCCTGCTGAAAGTCCACCCCTGTGTGCAGCTTCCCCCTGCAAGGGGCAGTGGGATAGAAAAGCAACCATAGCAGAACTTGGGAGAGGATAATTCCCAGTCTCCCACACGTGGTTGGGTGTCTCAGGATGATGTCTCAAGGAGCCACTCTGTCTTTTGGTATAAAAACAAAAGCAAAGGTTGCCAGGTACAAGTTGGAAGAGGTTTCATGGGCACAAGCTCTTTATGGTTTGTGGGATTTTTAGTTATTGCAGAAAAAAAGTACTTTGCAGGGTAAATATCTGTGAAATAAATGTGAGTCACATTTGTAGTGAAAACCTCTCCCCACCATTTCCTTGCCCTTCCATTCCTGATTCTACAGGAATTACCAGTTTCAGAGGAGGGTTTAATGCACACAGGAATCTATTCAGTCCCTCAAACCTTCAATAAAATGACTGGGAGGTGCAGTTGCATTATTAGGGATGCAAATCTGTCATCTTCACTGTAGAGAGGGACTTTGTACAATTGTATGTAGTGACAGGATAAGGGGCAGTGGTTTCAAACTGACCAAGAGTAAAGTTGGATGGGATTTTATGAAGGAATTCCTGGCTGTGAGGGTGGGCAGGCCCTGGCACAGGTGCCCAGAGAAACTGTGGCTGCCCCATCCCTGGGAGTGCCCAAGGCCAGGTTGGACAGGGCTTGGAGCAACCTGGGCTGGTGGGAGGTGTCCCTGCCCATGGCAGGGGTGGCACTGGATGGGCTTTAAAGCCCCTTCCCACCCAAACCATGCCAGGATTCTGTGATGATCCTGTGCTACATCACTGGAAACCAAACCAGTGACTATGAGGATCTACCACTTCACTGATCTCCAGTGCAGGAGACTTTGCCCGGAGTTGCTCAAGTTTGGTATTTAACTGTGTGTTATGTAAGAAGAACACTGGCAAATAATGTTTTTTAACTTAAAATATTTTTCAAGATTTGCTGACATAGTAAGTCTTCCCCTGCCATTCACTATTTCTAGCAAGAGAGTTTGAGGAAGTCTTAAAGAAATAAGTAGGAAGGGCTATTATTTTTAATAAGCATGAGTTCTAAACTTGGGGAAAGTCTTCAGTTCTATTTCTAATGAGCCAGGAGAACATTTTACATGCTGAGAGCCAAGAAAGATGTAGCTACATCCGGAAAGGAGTGTCATTAAGGTGGAGTTGTGAAGCTTGGAATGTCAATTCTGTGCAAATTTTCATTCTCTTCCTGAATTTTGTCAGAAGAAAGGATTGAAGTTGTTTCATGTTGTGTGCTGGGAGAAAAAAACATGAAGTTATTGTCCAAAGAGAGCAGAGCAACCATTGGAATAAAGTGAAATACTGTTTTGACCTTTGCAGAATTCGTGGTGTTGTTTGAGTGGCCTCACCTGCTCTGCTCAAAACCTTCCTGCACTGGTGGGTGTGAGTCCTGCTATAATGAATCAGAGTTTAATTTGGGGAAAAAATGCTAACCATGGCATGAATACTGCCAGACTGGGCTACAAAGTTACCCAACCAGTGTTGAGATGTCACTCACAGCTTCTGATGACTGAGGGCTGATCTTACACCGGCTTTGGAGCCTCACTCTGCCAAGGTCTGACCATTTGGCTCTGGCCCAGCAAGAGTCTTGGGCTGGCACCCAAGTGTGTGCTGGTACAACCTAATCAGACATGCCCTGCTCGATTCACCCTTGGCAACCACTGCTTCTGATGGTGGCCTCCTTCAAGAACATCATTTAAAAAGAGATAAGACCAGATCTGTTCCAATGTGCTGCCTCAACAGGCTGGAGACTCTCAGAGTGTGGAGTGTAAAACTGGACAACATGAACAAGCTAAGAGGTGAGAAAGAATGAATCCTAATTGCAAGGACTGCAAGAGTACTGAATTCAGAATCAGGATGTTTTACTGCTCTGAGTAGCACCTTCTGGTTTTCCCCATGCTTCAACTCATAACCTCCATGCAGTTGGCAAGGATGAATTTATCATAATAAATGCTATGGTGTTATTATATCCACCATCCAAGGCAACAAATAGAGAGAGGGGAAGGGTTGGGAAGAGAAAAACCTGGAGCAGGGATCTATCTCCACCAGGGAGCTGGAATTCTCTGCCTTTCACCTTGCATTGCTGAAGCAATGGAGCTTCTGTGGGTGAAGAAATGGCTTAAATTTACAAAACCCTGTGCTTTCTAAGGTCAGCTAACTCTTTTCATCAGGGCTTTGAGGCTACAGCTCTGACTTTGACTATTTGACTGCTAATGAGACAGCATGCAACAGCCAAACGAATTACATTGCAGGCTGTCCAGGTCCTAAAAGTGGAATAAAAGCTATACTTTGCTGAATATTCCTGTTTCTCTACTGCAGAAAACACGCTTCCCAAAGGTACTTTGCTCATGGTTTTGTGCTCTCAGATTGCAGGCAAAGCCTATTTTCTTGCAAATGGAGTTACATGACATATTTTTTTGTGTGTGTGGTTTTTTTGTTGTTGTTGTTTTTTCTTTCTCCCTTGTTTCTGTCATTCCTCATTTGCACCAGAATTCTTATTTCCATTTCTTTCCATGCAACAGGACAGTGTTATTTATTATTTTGTTTCCTGCCCATTATTGATTCCACTCTGCAGCACAGATTACAGCTCCTGGCTGAAGTCCTTTTTTTTTCCTCTGGGAACAGAGAAAATCTTTATAAAAAGAAAGTGGTTAGTAAGCTTATCTGCTGGGCCTTTCAGTGCTGAGATTCAAGCAAGACTAACTGGAAATTCCAGACTCTGCTTGTTGAGCTTTATTTCCAGGGAATGTGCATTTCCAGGAGTGCATTTCATCCATTACTTGCACCTCAGGTAATATATATCTTTATGTAACCCTCTGAAAGAAATTCAGTGTATTTTATCCTCAATCACAGAAGTTTAGACAGATTAGCACTTTTTAAAAATATTAGGTTAGTCAAGATGTCCTTCTGTATCTTTTCTTTTGGAGTAGAGATGCACAATTAACTCATGTTTTTTCTTTCCATGTTACATCACAGGAGATAAAACCAGTGACCTTCAGTTAAAAAGCCTTGGAAAATCTAAGTCAGGAGCCAGCTCTGTGTGTGGTGTTTTGGGGGCAGATCTTGTGAAAAGGGGCTTAAATTTTGGTGGTTAATCCAGGACTCAGCTGTTATCACAGATTGGCATCACCCATCCAGCTTTGTGGTGACTGTCAGCTACCTGGGGGTAACTCAGGCTGGGCCATGACCCTGCTTAGGGTGAAGATTTGAGAGTAGATGTGAAGAGCACGTTTGCCATTAGATTCCCTCTTATCTAACACCCAGAGATAAGAGGTTATCATGGGGAGCCACTGCCTGAAGTTGCATTTTGCTGTCATTTTGCTGTGGATGCTGCAATTATTTCATCCCCTGATCGTGGCTGGATGCTCTGAAATTAGGAGAAGCTTCATGGGGTCTAAGCCTTGTCATAGGATTCTGTGCTGGTTTCAAGGTAAACCAGCAGGAGAGATGAACCCAGCTCAGGAGAGATTATAAAACAGAGTTACAATTTAATAAAAATATTACAATTAATACAATGGCACAAAGAGAAATTGGTTTTACCCCACAAAACCCAGTAGCCCCTCTGGGGCACAAACACAGTGGGGTTTGTTGGCCCCAGTGTTGAGCCCCACATGGTTCCCCTGAGTCCAAAACAAAAGGAAGTAAAAAACCTGTTGGTGTAGATGATGTCATAATCTGGTTGAGAGTGGTGGGCTCCTCCTGTCGAGGTTCTGCTCCTCCTCTGGATCTGATGAGTGGTCCCAGAAGTCCCCAAACCCCAAGATTATGTCCCCTCAGGTTCAGGTAAGAGCACCCAGTCCCTCCCCCAGGGCAGGGAGTTCCACACTGGGGGATCTGACTCTGGCAGTCAGGGGGGATTTTGGAATCATTGCTGGC
>JAWWEV010000004.1:24973158-24993017 GCA_035583235.1 Hafferia zeledoni | reverse complement strand
GCTTTAGTTTCAGCCAGGCCTCAGTTGGGCCTCAATTCAGCAGGCCCAGAGGATGTGACACAGATTAGAAGGGCCAAACATTCCCTGACTTAAGCAACCAAAGAGGTGTTTCATATCATCTGACACCATCAAGAAGCATCAAGAAGTATAAAAACAGAGGGAGGTGGAGCTTCTGTTTCTCTTTGCTCTTTGCCTCAGACCCACGAGGCCGCCCTGCCCTGTCCCTGCCAAGATCAGGCCTTGCTGCCATCCCCACTCTGTTATCTAGGGAGGTGAACATTTCCTTGTTATCTTTTCTCCTCTCTTTCTGGGAGTTTTCTCTGAAATAGTTTTTGGGAGATTCTCTAAGGTTTGGGTGGTTGAAATCTGTATTGTTAGGTTGGATGACTCGGTGAAAGTGTTATTATTTAATTTCACATTTGTATATATATATAGATATATATATAGTATCTGTTTTAAATTTTCTTTTCTTCTGTGTAAATATTAAACCCTTGCCATTTCAAAGTTCCATTCCTAGTTTTTTTCCTCCCTCTCTTTCCCTTGGTGGGGTGTGTCTTTGACAGGCAATTGGGCACTTGGTATTTTGCCAAGTTAAACCCAAACATGTAAAATGGGCTATTTAAAGGAACTGTGAAGGATTTAGGAAAACTGAGAACTTTTTCAGTTTCACAGATCAACAGCCCTAGAGACAAAGTCCACCTCTTCCAGTGACCTTCACTTTGACTAGAGGCAAATTGTTTCTTTTTCTTGTAGTAGCATCTATTTGGTTTCTGTAACATTTGAAAACCCTTTGGTTTAGGTATCTCTTATTTGGGGTTGGTAAGATCAAGGTGGCACCAGCATAGAAATGACAATGACAATAAAAATAAATATGAATACAAATTTTATTGCTATTATAATAACAATAATAACAATAATTAAAATAGTAATAAAAATAATTACAATAATAACAATAATATGCAAGGATAAATATTACTACTTACAGAAGCACAAAAAATATTAGCTTTTTACTGGTAGTTCCTTATTTTTTTATAAATCTACAGGTTAACCAGTGAGGCTGCCAGTGTACATGGATTGGTCATGTCCAGCCTCTCACCCACCAGCACCCCCAGGACCTTCTCCCCAGGACTGCTCCATCTGCTCATCCCTAGCCTGGACTGATCCCAGGAGTTGTTCCAACCAGCACTTGGCCTTGTTAAACCTCACGAGGTTCCCAAGGGCCACTTCTCAAGCCTGTCCAGGTGCCTCTGGATTGTCCCTGTATTTCAAGTGTGTCACTGCACCCTCAGCTTGGTGTCACCTGCAAAACTGCTGAGGGTTTCCTTTCATCTCAGAATCATCAAATCAAGGAGTTTGGAAAAGACCTCTGAGATCATGAAGTCCAACCTGTGACCCAACACCACCTTGTGTCACATCCAGTCTCTTCTGAAACACCTCCAGGGACGGTGACTCCACCACCTGCCTGGGCAACCCCTTACAATGTCCAACCAGGGGAGTGATTCTTCCCCTGGACTGGGCACTGGGGAGGCCACACCTTGAGTGTTGTGTCCTGTTCTGGGCCCCTCAGTTTGGGAAGGATGTTGAGCTGCTGGAGTGTGTCCAGAGAAGGGCAATGAGGCTGAAGGGACTGGAGCCCAAGTGCTGTGGGGAGAGGCTGAGGGAGATGGGGGTGTTTAGCCTGGAGAAGAGGAGGCTCAGGGTGACCTCATCACTCTCTACAGCTCCCTGAAGGGATGTTGTACCCAGGTGGAGGTTGGTCTCTTCTCTCAAGCAACCAGCAGGAGAACAAGAGGGCATGGGCTTGAGCTCTGCTAGTGGAGGTTTAGGTTGGATATCAGAAAGAAATTCCATACAGGGAGAGTAATCAGGCATTGGAATGGGCTGCCCAGAGAGAGGGTGGATTCACCATCCCTGGAGGTTTTTAAGATAAGACTCGATGTGGCACTCAGTGCCATGATCTGGTAATCACAGTGGTGATGGATCAAGAATTGGACTTGGTGATCTTGGAGGTCTCTCTCAACACAGCTGATTCTGTGATTCTATGATATGGTGTGTTTGTACGTCCAAAGGCTGAAATCCATATATATGGCTCAGATACAGCTCAATCCTGCCCCTCAGAGGGTCAATGCCCAGGGTCTGAGCCCTTCACAGGGTTGGCACTGAGCTACAGCCAACTGGAGATTTGTCTTGGGCAATCACATGTGGCATTGAAACTAATTTCCCACCCTCAGAGGGTTCCACCTGTGGTGCAAGAACTGGTAATGTCAGAAGCAGAGCACAGAATGTTGTTAAAAATCCCAAAGGCATCTGAATTTCCCTTCTGCCCACAGTCATTGAGCTCTGTCCTTGCCTTTCTGCACTGTGAGTTGGTTGGGGACATCCTGAAAACCAAGGAAAACTTGGAATCTGTCCCTGCTTTAGTGACAGTAACAACATAACCCCCTCTGGCGGTGTCAAAACTGTCAGACTGAAATCAGGGAGAAAACTTTGTGAGCTGATGCTTTGTTTTTTAAAGGGTTTTATAAGGATTTCTTCCTGTTCTAGCTGCACTTTTTAGAGGCACTTTTTGATTACAAATCCTTGCCAGAGATTTAAGAGCAATAAGAGCATCAACAGTTGCAAAGGGCAGTCAAATCTGATCTTTATTTTAGAAATAATTGGGGACTTGCAGCTCCAGAGACCTCAGCTGGTCTGTCCTGGGCAATGAAACAACCCTCAGAGGACTTTGAGTAATTCCTCCCTGTTGGTCACACGTGATTTCTGACTCTGTGACTCCCTAAATAAGCTATTAAAATAATGTCTGGCTTGTAATTTATTGTAGGTTTGTTTGTTTTTATTGACAACCTTGGAATGTCTTACAGATAAATTACTGTGTGGGAGTTGCAGCAAAACTCTGTGACTTTCTTTTTGTTTGTGAGTTTTAAAGATGTTGAAACTGCTCATCAAATGATGAAACTGAAACCAGGCAACTGAGGGGGGAAAAATAATTTTGACAGAACTGGAGCCATTCTGAAAAAAAAAAACCCACCAAACAAACCTGACCCTTATGCTTTGAAAACTTGTGGGTTTTCTCTTTTTGTCAACCGTGCAACTTCTACAATTTTCTGTTTGGGATTTGGGGAATTTGGAGCACACGAGCCCCAAGATGTGCTGTGAAGGGGTGATGTTGGTTGTTGAAGCAAGGCCCACTTTGGGCAAGGAGAGGTTGAAGTTCCACTTGCTCAGTCATGCCCAATATGAGTGGGTACCATGGCCATGTGTGCAAACAGCTTTGTAACTACTTCAATCCTCACCTAAAATACTTTGGTTGTTTTTATCTCTCCAGATGGGACTGCACACCATGATCAAAGTGCAGAAAAAAAAATGGTTGAAGCTGTAAATGAAGAGGAGAAAGAAACAAAATGGACAATTCCAAAAGAGAACTACTCAGAGTAATGGTGAAGAAAGAAAATTCTAAGGCACAAGGGGGGCACGTTTATTAAATCTCTCTCAGTTCAAACACTGCTGAAATAATTCTTTGTGTTGGTCAAGAATGGTGAAGTTTTTGGTAAACTATTGGATGCTGCATCTCTCTGATTTATTCCCCTTTCAGATTCAGGAAATGTGAATATTAAACTGTACTGACCTCAGTGAAGTAGCTGATATAATGTTACATTCTGAACTTTTTTGTTAGGATGAAGGTGATGGAGAACAACACAACAGCCTTGAGATTGGCACAGAAAGAGCCAGGCAGTGCCTCAGTGCCTGTGCTGGGAAATGCCATCCTGCCACGAGAACTTTTCCAAAGAGAGCCTTAGGACTGCCAATGAAGCTTTCTGGGACAGCAGATCCCAAGGCTGTCCCTTCCAGAGTCATGCTGGGGAACTGAAATCAGTGTCATCAAGAAGTACCCAGATGTTTCCCTCATGTCTCAAGCACTGGTGGGGGGGTCTCCAGAGCCAGCTGGGGTTGGGCTGAAGAACCCCATGGGACAGACAACTCAAGCTCCAGCCATGCCCAGCTGTCCCTTCTGGGCAGGTGGTGGGCAAAGATCCAGCAGTGGCCACCATTCCCACAAAGCCACTAGGGCTGGAAAAGACCCCTAAGATCATCAGGTCTATAGGAATAAATCTGGCTTGGTAAGTATGGAATAACAAGGGTCACCATTAATGTCTCTGTGTTTGTGGACACTAAATAGAGGTAAGAAGTTTGTGAGCTGTTCTTTTTTTTATTATTATTTTTCCCTTTCTATTTTCTCCACCTTCAGCTGGACATGTCCACTTCCATCCTCAGCACTGTGAAGAATGTGCTGCCCCTTTTTTCCCAGCTCTGGTAACATGTTCCATGAAAACCCACTGTCTGGTGCCTCATTGCTTTTCTCAGAGCTCTGGCCCACATTTATCAGTGTAATAAAACAGCTGCAAGCTGCCTCCACAGAGATTTGTTTGTTTGTTTGCTTGCAGGTTATTTTCTAAACATGCCAAGTGATTTATTCAGGAGTTTTCATATCAGGTTCACCTGACAGAACATTGCTGAAATAATTTGCAATTTGTTTCCATTTATGTGTACTTTTTAGCACATCCTGACAACAGAAGACCACGAATAAATAGGAGATGAATTATATTAATCCATTCTGTCATTTATAGAAATGGGTTTTTCCCCCTTCATATTTCAACTCAGTCATATCATTCTCTGTTGAATTATCACAATGTGGGGGAAAAAAGTCTTTTTAGAAGTACTAGTGGTATGCAGGTTTTTTTCTTACAGGGACACCAAACATCTGGCTCCAAAGATAATGGCAGCAACAATTCTTTGCATCATAACCCGAGCCCACTTGATAGCTGGAAGCTGCTGTTATTATCTCTCAGCCTCCTGACCTGTCTCCAGCGAGACAATGATGTAGGAAACGCCCTGTCACCTCTCCCTGTGACACCAAACTTTGGGAAGTGCTTGTGACCTGACCCTGAGGAAAATTGCCTGCGACGTTGGCTCTTGTGTTTGTTTTCTGTATGTGAATGAACCGTGTGGGCTGAATCCAAAGAAGTCAATAAAAGCAAATATTTAGCTGCTGTTTCTCAATAAGAGAAGTGCACACTCCTCATAAATTCCCCTAACAGACTGTCAGATTCTCAGAGGCCTTTGTCTGTAGATGGAAATTGGTGCCTCAGAAGGATGGAGGTAATAATGAGGCAAGTGGTTCTCAGGCATTGCCGTGGGAGGGACCTGCAGGGTGAGCAGCACAGAGATGGTTTACCCAAGGCTCAGCTCCTCTGCTTTTATTGATGTCATCAAACATAAGGAGAGTGGAGTTATATGGGTTGTTAGGAAGGAATCCTTCCCTGGGAGGGTGGGCAGGCCCTGGCACAGGTGCCCAGAGAAGCTGTGGCTGCCCAAGGCCAGGTTGGACAGGGCTTGGAGCAACCTGGGCTGGTGGGAGGTGTCCCTGCCCATGGCAGGGGTGGGATGGGCTTTGAGGTCCCTTCCAACCCAAATCATCCTGTGATTCTGTGATTTACTTGATGGTAGCTGGACCAGTGGTGCTTCCCAATGTGGAGCATGAAGATGCAGGAAGAGCTGCTGCCCACCCATCCTGTTCCTGCTCACGTGGCAGTGACCTTTGGGGCTCCACAAACTTCCAACCTGTGCCAGCTGCACCCCGGGCTGGAGCTCCAGGGGTTACTGAGGGAGGGAAGAGATGGTTCAAAGCCTCCTTCCCTCCCTGCCCCTGTTCTGGGGTTCTGCAATTTCTGTGCAAAGGTGAGGAAGCCAAAGAGCTTAGAAAACATCAAAAGGTCTGATTTTTCAAACAGCAGTTTGAAATTGTATATATTGTATAATATATTCATCAAGAAAAGGTTATAAAGGCAGGAAATGGAAGTGATAAGATCCAGATGGGACAAACAACCATTTTTAACATTGTGTCTTGACCTTTCCATTGCCTTCCTGAAAGATTTCAGTCCTGATCCAGTGCTCTGTCAAACAGAACCTTTACTGAATGGAAGTTTTATGAGGACACCATCAAAAAAGCTGCTGCCATCATTTTATTGGCCTGATGCAGGATGTCCCTCCTTTAAATTCTGCAGCACTGCTTCATCAGCACGGCCATCACACACACAGGTTGCTGTCTCTGTGTCTGTGTGTTCACTGGCTCCGAGTGGCATTTTTTAAACAAAAGCATCTTGAACTGGCTGACAAGGGGGGGTTTTGCTGTGTAAAAGGAGCGATTTGGCAGGGACAAAAGCTGCATTTCCCCGTGCTGTTATCCACAATGAAGAGCTTGGTGGCTCCCGAGGCTTTGCTGTTGTTCCAACACCAGGACACATATGGAGAGCAGGCATTGTCAGGAGTTCATTACAGACACCCGTGCCCGGGAGTATCTCGGCTCTGTCTCTCAGTACTCCCAGTTTCTGACACACATTTATCTCTGACCCCTCAGAACTGTCCTTTGCTCTCTTTTCTGAGTGAGCAATATTTGCAGGGCGGTGGCTGAGTGATCCAGCACAGCTCAGGGAACACCACGCAGTGTTCACAACACGCCAATCCCCTCCCTCCCCCTGCCCATCCTTTTCGGCTCGGTGGATTTACAGCGTCCTGTTCTCCTCTCTCTAGCTGCTTGTGCTGGGTGGTGTTTCTCATTTTTAGAGCTTGGCAAGCTGAGAAATGGGATCTTGGTTGTAGCAACAGCCTGCAGAGCCTTGGCACAGTTGCCTACGCAGATGCAGACTGGGTGAGAGTGCTCCTCATCTAAGGCACCCTGAGCTCTTCAAAAGCAAACAAACCTCACTTTTCCCCTCCCTTTCCTCCCACTGCACCACAGTGCATGTAAAAAAGAAGGCAAGAATACCATTTTAGGGGTGTTTTACAAATATACAGCAAGCTCACAGCCTTTTCCTAAATATCCCATAAATTTCATGTAAAATCCCCAAATGCTCTTTCCTTCATCCCCTCTTGCATCCTGTGCCCCTGGGCAGTGATGCCCTCAGTCTGCAGGGTAACCTGGGCAATAAGTACCACTCAGATGGTCTCCCAGTAGTTCCAGCTCAGGGTCTGCATTACTGGGGCTCATCCCATCCCTCCCCACCCTTCCCTGTTCTCCTTAGAATATTTGGAGATCAGCCCTTTATCTCCTGGTTGAAAACAATACCAAAGTTTGGGTATTTTAACAAAGCTACTTTGCACTCTTCATTTCAGAAAAATGCAGGACCCTATTTGGAATAAAAGAGCTGAAAAAAAATGTCTCCTTCACCGCCCAGAATATAAATAATATCGAGGCTGACTGAGGGTGAAAGGCCTGACAGCATGAGGGATGGCTGAGGCTGTTTGCATGGCCCTGTGCTCTGCTAAAGAGAGAAAAGTATCCAGCCATGAACCACGAGCAGGGAGGCTGGGACGGCAACCCAAAGCTTCTGTGCATCTTATTTTTACAGTATAATGCAGAGGGCAAACTGCAGCTAAAGTGCTCTGTTTAAAATCCTTGAGCCCACCGTGATTTCTCAAGCCTGAGTTGAACTGAGCTGGAAGGATGTTAATCAAGTGAGGAAGAGTGAAGCTCAAAACAGGGACCATCCTCAGCATTTGGTCTGCTGGCCACCTTTGTCAGGGCTGCTAACAGGATCTGTCACACCAGTGTCCCAGTGATGCCAGAGGCAATAGGACAGAGTGGGAATGTCCCTTTTGCCTTATTTTCTTTGTTCTCCATACAAGATGAACAAAGAGGAAAAGGAAACACTGACTAAGAAGTAAAAATAGGATTAGGAATATTAGGAATATAGATAAGCTGTGGCTGCCCCATCCCTGGAATGTCCAAGGCCAGACTGGACTGGGCTGGGAGGAATCTGGGCTGGTGGGAGGTGTCCCTGCCCATGGCAGGGGGTGGCACTGGATGAGACTGAAGGTCCCTTCCCATACAAACCATTCTGAGACACTGTGATTAGCCTTTTTGCCAGAGGACAGATCTTTGGGAGTAAGGCTTCAGGTATTTGGCCAAATATTTCATTTTAAAGTATCTGACACATGAAATGAACTAATCAAAAAGAAGTTCTTTAAGAAAAATGAGGCTCAATGTGACAGTACCACATGGCCATGTCACTGCATGTGTTCCATTTGCAGGAGGGTGGATTTAACTATCAAGTGGCCACAGGGCTGGGCCAGCAGCAACTGGTTTGTTTGCCACATCAAGACTCCCACATCAAGACTCCTGAGGGAACTTTAAGGCCATTAAGGTGACCTGCACAGGAGGAAGTTCTTCCAGGAAGACACATGGAAGAAGAGGAATCTGAAAACATTAATTTTCTAAGTACACTTTCCTTTATTGTTTGCTAAACCAAAGCAGGTGTTCCAGCAGTGACTGGAGAGTGAGCAGAGGGGAGGCAGAGAGAGACCAATGAGTCCAGGAGGCCATAACTGGAATTGTAATGGTCATAAAATCACAGAGTCATGGAATGGTTTGGGTTGGAAGGGATCTTAATGATCAACCAATGCCACCCCTGCCATGGGCAGGGACACCTTCCATCAGCCCAGCCTTGCTTCAAGCCCTGTCCAGCCTGGCCTTGGACACTCCCAGGGATGGGGCAGTCACACCTACTCTGGGTACCTTGTGCCAGGGCCTGCCCACCCTGACAGCCAAGAATTCCTTCCTAATATCCCATCTGACCCTGCCCTCTGGCAGTGGGAAGCCATTCCCCATGTCCTGTCCCTCCATATCTGCTAAAAGTCCATTATCACTTTCAAAACTATACTTTGCTAATTGAAATCCCAATGGAAGACAAAGTGTCAGAAGAACAGAGATGGCTTCGAAGCTGTTAAGTCCTTTTCCCCACTGTTTTTGGCCTTTGCTTCTCACCTCTGCATTTTGTAGAAGAATGTTTTATTTTCTTTTTTATTGCCCCATTGTATCAATACCTTTGGTCCCTTAATCACTAAAGAAGGGATGTGTATTGTTGCAAAGTGTGTTCAGAAATGACAGAATTTTCAGTTCACTTTTCCATACTCTCTGAGGATCCCTCTGCATGATGTTCTCTTAGTCTTCTTTTTGATTATTGCTTAATGCAGCCCATTCACTCCACACTTGGCACTACATTCTGCTTATTTCAGGCCATTTCCAGCTGCCAAGCTGGTGCTTAAATTCAGATTGCACCCAAAGCCACGTCGAGGAGATAAATTAATTGCCTGCCCTTTACACATTCAAAAAAGACTTCTCCCCCAGTCTCAGGTTTTGTCCTCAAATAGAGGCATTAACCCTCCCACTGCAAATATAACCTCCAGCACTAGGCTGGAATACCAATGAGTGATTAAGCCAAGCAACAGAGTTTTAGTCCTGGTTTTCTACCACCTGACTCCCTGATGGGGTTTGACTCGATGAAATATAAGCCTTCGCCCTGACTGGAGCAGAATTTACACCCCTTTGTAACAACTGGGAACAATGTGAGAGTTTTCTCAGAAAGAAAATGGCAGGGAAAACTCTGGGTTGCTGCCTGAAAGGCCATTCATGTCTGTCAGGCAAAGAAAGGTTATTGAATGCCAGAGGAATTGCTGCTGTAACTTAGGGCAGCCCAAATGCTCATCCCGCTGGTGAGATAACCTTCCATTCCCTGAATTAATTTATGAATCATCTTGGAAGCCGGAAAACTTCTCCAATTACTGCTTAAAGAGGGCACCAGCAAACAGTCTCCCATTGCAGAAGTTACCCAGAAAGAAAAAAGTTGGGTAATACTGGGTTAGTGTTAACTTTAATTTCTGTTTTTCTTATATTTATATTATTAGATTGCATTGCTATATTCTAATATTGCAAATATACATATAAATTGGCTTTTTGGGGGTTTCCTGAGGTAGCACTGGCAAACATCTCCTGTAGATATTACCTGTCACGTGCTCAGATACCTGCTGAGAACATTCCCACCCTCTCATTCTCCAGGGGCTAAGAAGGTCACACTCCCAAATTTCCCCCCTGATTCCCCCTGTGTCCATGTGCAGTGCTGGGTAGGATGCAAAATTAAATCCAAGCATTTCTGATTAGCAATATCTGGTAATTGCAGAGCTGCAAAGTGCTCCTGTGGTGGACTTGGGAAGTTGCAGCTACCACAAGTAAAGTACACATTGAGTAGCCAACACGTAGAAGAAGAAAGGGGAAAAGAAGAACTTGGGATCAACAGAAATGTTCCTGGTGTTTAAACCTATTTTTCAAAGATTACTGAAGGCACCAGGAGTTTACCCCCATCAGAGAATCCCAGAGTCAGTGAGGTTGGAAAAGCCCTTAAGGATCATCAAGTCCAAGCTGTGCCTGATGTCCACCTTGTCCCCCAGCCCAGAGCACTGAGTGCCACGGCCAGTCCTTCCTTGGGCACCTCCACCACCTCCAATGCCTGACCACACTTTCTGGGAAGAAATCCTTCCTCAGAACCCTCATAACCAAGGAGTATCAATATTGTATTGATACAAGTCACCCTTGGTTGAAATTCCTTGGGTTCATATCAGGCTTTAATGTGTGCAAGTGGAAACCTTTGGATCTATGGCACTGCCTTTCCCTTCCTTTATCTGCCCACCTGGGAAATATGGAGGATGTAAAACTCTTCTAAGACCAACTTCCCTTGGCAGAAATATTTTTATTAACCCCCTATTTCTTAATACCCAGCAGAAATGTTGAGGAGAACTCTCTCCACATAAAGAAACGAATTTGCCTCCTCATCGTTTACATTTATTACTGCATTTCAGCAGTCAGAAGGAGGGAAGGGAATCTTAAAATTTTTAGATCACTGTCACCAACTGTGTGAGGCTGGAAATGCTGCCTGTAAAGGGAGGAGGTTTCTCATGACTGTCCAAACAGCACCAGGCAGGTTTAATGGCTGTGGCTCTGCACACCATCAAACCTCAGCAGAAACCCACCCGAGCGTATTAGCCACCCCCGGTCCCAATTAAGGGCAATTAGCAGTGCTGCTGTGCGTGGCAGTGAGACAGATTGCTGTGGCACCAGAGGCAGAGCAGGTCCTGGGCAGGAAACAGTGTGGCTTTAGCATCCTTACGTGTTGTTTACGGCGAGTTGTAAATGGTTGGCGCCGTGTTTATCTGGAATTTATGATGTTCTGAAGCGAAAGCTGGAGCTTGCCAAACAGGAAAAACAAAGCAGTGGGAGAGAAAAAGAGAGTTATAGCAGCATATACAGCCAATGATCCTTCTGCTTAATCAGGTTATTACAAAACCTACCTGTGAGGAAGCAGATGAGAGCTGATTGCAGCTCTCAGAGCTGGAACACACCTGCTCTCTCCTGCTCACTCAGCACACAATAGGAATCTGTGGGAAATCTCTTTGATAGGGAACTCAAATATTATCCTACTTAAAAGCATTCTCTTTCAGCAACAAGACCTTTAAAACCAGTCATTTTACAGGTTGAGAGGAGGGTTCAGATTAAAATCGATTTACAAAAAATTTGAGAGTCAAGAGGAGAATTTCTGGTTGTGCATTTTAGGGGTTGCTAGTTTGGAAAGAGTGTTTTCTCTTGCTCTGCCTCTTTTAGGGCCAGCACTGAGACTTGAGTGAGGGTCAAGAAAACCAAAGGTGGGAGGGCTGAGTTTACTCAGGTGTGGGAACGGTTTGAAGACTGAGGAAGAGATTCAGTGTCACCTGGAGCTGAGGCTGAATAGCTGATTTAAGAGAAGGAGTTGTCTCCCATGGAAACTGTTCAGATTTTTTGGTTGCACACGTTGCTCACGATGAAAAAGCACAGAGAACTTCTTAGACAGAGAGATCTTGATGCACTGAGTCAGACTTGGATGAAAGAAAAGTTCACAGCTCAGAGAGTGAAATTAATACTGTGTGTTCCTGGAGGTGGAATAAAAAAGAGCCTTTTGGTTCTGAGGGCAATAATAGTGTCAGTGGGAAATGTGAGTCCCTGAGGTCGGGTTTAGTCTCAGGTTAAAGATGGATTTAATTTTAGGAAAAATTGTGAAGAAGAAGCAGTTTGGTTCAACCTGTGCCACTGATTTTTACAGCTCTTCCTCAGGGCCACGGACGAGGAAGAGTTTGATGTCAAAAAGTATTTAATTCGGTGAGAAATTATTGGAATAATCTCTAGATCTACCCAGGGCTGATCTAGCTCATCTTAGAAAAGAATTAGCACCTGCTTAAAGTTTGAATTTTGGGTTTGGTTGTTTTCTGAAGAAATGCACAGAATTAGGAAAAAGACTGATTCTTGCAGCTACACAGAAAGGACTTGGCAGTGCTGGGTTAATGGTTGGACTTGGTCTTACAGGTCTTTCCCAACCAAAATGATTCTGTGATTCAATGAACGAAGCTGTAGCCTGGGAAAGAAACCAGCTTGGGGCTGGGTTTGAGGTTTGTTATGTCCGATGATCTGACCAAAGGCTCAAGAGATGAACCTGCAGCAGTAAATTCAAAGGATGGCAGCTTTGGGTTTTGATGGTGCAGTCCAGAGCTGAGGATGGGTACAAATTCACACTGAAAGCTGATGGCCTTGGATCAGATTTTCCTGAGGAAATTCAGCTCGAGTTGAAAATGCAGAGAAGAGCTTTGCAAAACTGTGATATTGTGAGATAAGAGCACATCCCTTTGGGCAGAAGCTGCCTGTTCATTTTGGGAAGAAAGGTGCCCCAGCTTAGCTTCCTTCCAATTTCCAGGGCTGAGAATGGGGATAAGACATCACCTGGGCTATAACTGCCTTACTCCCTTGAGAGGGTGAGGAATGCTCCAATTTTGTGCTTCTTCATGGCCTAAGGGAAGGAATTCTTGGCTGTGAGGGTGGGCAGACCCTGGCACAGGTTGTCCAGACAAGCTGTGGCTGCCCCACCCCCTGGAAGTGTCCAAGGCCAGGTTGGATGGGGCTTGGAGCAAGACAGGGTTGGAATGAGATGATCCCTTCCAACCCAGACTATTCCATGAGTCTCTGAGTCTCTGATGAAGGTTGGTCAAACCAGGGGCATCCCCACAGATTCACTGCTGAGCCATGGTGGGCAGTCACAGCTCTGCTCTCTGTCACCTCCCAGGGCAGCCTCTTTGCTGGTTGCCAGTTTTTACCTCCCCAAATCCATTTTGGCTCAGGATGGGGCCCACAGCCACTGCCTTGGCAAGGGGGGCACGGCAATGGCCACAGTCTGATGAACATCTCTGAGTATTTCATAACTTTGTTTGTTATTAAGGGTGGAAAGCTGAAGACTCCTGAAGGGAATGTGCTGCTGTTTATTCCTGCCTGGGCTTACAGCTGGTGTCAACTGGGCCCAGGAGACAAAAACTTATTTTAGGGGTCAAGTAGTGCCCCAGAGCTTTTTTATTCATCCTTTTTTAATATTGGCTAAAAGATGATCTCTGTAATAAATAGGCTACTAAGGTACTGGAGCAACAATGAAGGGATTAGGATTAAATAACTTTTATTCCTCCATCACTAAATGGGTCATAGCCCTCTGATGCTTAAGGGGGGTTTAAAATGACCATTTGGTGAGTTATTTCTCCATACTACTGTTATTCCAGAATTCTGAATTCATCACTCAGCCCAAACTCCCAGAGGCTATATAATTTATTGCATTTTTATTAAGGTGCCTTCTAGAAGTGCAAACCCTCTTTACAAAAGTAAAGGATACTCAGGCACAGAATATATTTTCTCTGAACTGCAAAAGGAACACAGAGGATCTTACTTTGAATTTCCTAGAGGTGTGAGTAAGAGAAACTTGATTAAAATAATGATGTTTTGTAATTGTGTTCACTTGAAAGCTGATCTGAAAGGCCCCCAAAAAGCAGTCACAAGGCAGACCAGAGCAGTGACTGTTTCCACATCTGTACCTTTTGTTCTGCTTTAATTGAAGGAAAAAAAGTGATGGTGAGTGGAAGTAACCCCAGAGTGTCACTCATGCAGTTAATGGAGAGAGGAGGGGGGCTCCCAGAGGGTTCTGGAGAGTCTCCCAGTCATGGTGAGGCTCAGGCAGAGATTAGAGAGCACAGCCTGTCTGTGTGACAAGGGACAGCATTGCCTGTCACAGCTTTCTGCTGCCTCTGAGGACAAAGTCCCCTAATCATTGCTGGACCACCAGCCTGGCATTTTACTTTGTTGGAATCCACTCTCCAAGTTGTAGTAATAAATGTTAAAAGTATTTTTGCTGGAGTTATTCTGGTGGGTGCCTTTACTGTCCTGGATGTTGCCAGATCAAATACATGAATATTGAATATTCCTAAATGTTTCTACAAAGCCATTCCAAAAGCAGGGCTCTTCCTTCTGAGAAAATGCAGCAAAAAGTGTCATTGTCATTCCACTTTGGATCACTTTTCCCAAAGACATTTAGCAACTCTTTCCATGCCAGTCAAAAAAACCAGATACCTTCATCCCAGAATGCCAGAACATGCTGAGTTGGAAGGGACCAACAAGGATCATCAAGTCCAACCCTTAGCCCTTTGTCCAGTGGTGACCCCAAAATGTGTGTCAGGGGGTCAAATTGATCACAACAGCCCAAAATTTAGATTTCATCTCCAGGGCAAAAAATGATTTCATGGTGCTGAGCTGGGAAGAATTGACCATGTGGTCCCCACCTTGGAAACTGTTCAAACCATTCTGGATCTGGGTATTGCTTATAGTTGTTTGATTCTGTTAGACAGAGATCATGTCTCACCTAGCAGGCTATATTTTAATCCTTTTTTTACTATTATTATTTATTTATTTAATCTTTTCTCTAAAGGAAAAAACAACCCCAAACTCTATTTTTGCTTTATTCTCATTAAGGACTGGATTTAAAAAAACCCCAAACAACAACAACAACAAAACACAAACAAAACAAAAAAAACCACAACAACAACCAAAAAACCCCCAAACCAAACCCCTGTATTTTTGTTTTATTCTCATTAAGGACTACATTAAAAAACAAACAGACAAACCAAACAAATAAAAATACCAAACACAAACCCTGTGTTTTTGCTTTATTCTCATTAATAACTACATCTTCCATGACACTTAGGGATTTTACACATATTTGCAGTGTCCCCCTGGTCTCAGTAAGGTGCTGCATCATTCCTTTCGTTCCCACTGAAGGCCACTGGAGGTCAGTGAGCTCAATTAAACATTCCCACGTGTCCCTCCAGGCCATTCTTGTTCTGTTCCATGGGTGGTTCAAGTCTGAACTTTGGCTGCAGAGGGTGATGCCCTTCCCAGCTCACCATGTCACAGCTGGACATCTCTCCCCACCAGATGCACGAGTCCCACTGCCTGGTGGAAAGGTGTCCCTCAGCATTTCCACAAGCCCCACAGAGCTTCCACAGCTCCTTTGCAGCAGTGCTGCCTGATGGGGGAACTGTGGAGCCACAGGGGCTGAGTGTCCTCTCGCTTCCCAATGTTCTGCAGGACACCATGGAGAGAGACAAGTTCCTAAGAGCATGCAGAGACAGGACAAGGAGAAATGGCTTCCCACTGCCAGAGGGAAGGATTAGATGGGATATTGGGAAGGAATCCTTCCCTGTGAGGGTGGGAAAGGCATGGAATGATTTTCCCAGAGAAGCTCTGGCTGCCCCATCCCTGGAAGTGTCCAAGGCCGGGCTGGATGGGGCTTGGAGCAACCTGGGCTGGTGGAAGGTGTCCCTGCCCATGGCCGGGGGGGATTGAGATGAACTTTAATGTACCTTCCAACACAAGCCAGTCTGAGATTCCATGATTTTCTCCCAGGATGCTGCTGTGCCCCCATCTGATGGATGGCAGTGCTGAATGATTCACCATCCATCCCATGCTCATCTCTTCTGCCTGCAAGGCAAAGCCAGGTCCTGTCCTGGCTCATTCCTCATTTGCACTGAAACCTGAAGGGTGTATAATCTCCAGACTGACCTCTGGATGGATGACAGGGCTCACTCACTCTTCCCTGTCAAAGCCCAGACAGGCAGTGACACTTCCACCCTGCATCACGAGGGCTGCAGACAGGATAATTACCTCCTAGAAGCCACAATTAACCTTCCTGGGTGTCCTCCAACTCCAGTGGATGTGTCTGCAGTCCCTGGGTCATGGCACTGCCTCAGGCTCTTGTCCAGAGCACTCAGGTGACACTCCCTGGTGTGACTTTGGCCCTGGGGGACAGCAGAGCCCCAGGGATGGCCGAGGTCTGGGCAGTGGCAGCAGTTGGGGACGGTCCCCATGGTGTGAAGGGTGGCAGGGCTGGGGTGGCAGTGACAGTGCTCAGCAGGGCTGCTCTGCCCAGGGATGTGCAACTGGCTTTACCCAGTTGCATGTGGGGTGGAATATCTCCCCAAAAGGCACAAGCTCCTGTCTTGAACAAGAGGACCCGTGACATCACAGGACTAAAATTAGACTTTATGAACACCTCCAGTAGTATTTGATCTGAACATCAGGCAGTGACTATCTTTTCCTGCTAGCCTGCTGTGATGATGCACCACAGGTAGCAAGCACTTAAAAAAAAAAAAAATCCCTTTTTTTCTTTTTGCTAAGCTGTTTCCTGTGACAAGTAGCTATTTCTGTGGCATTGCTGTGTTTGGGGAAGACATTAAGGGCCCCAGCAAGGCCTCTGCATCACTGTCATCCATTTGTCTTCTAGCTGGATCTTCAGGAATTTGTCTTTCAGTTTGCCAGCAGCTTGTAGTGCCTGACAGTGAGGCTTTTATTGACAGCTTTGTTATGTCTTCCTTGAACTGCTACTGGGCACCAGCAACCATCCCTGCCCACCTTCATTTCACAGTGCATCCCTCTCTCCTCTGCCTGCTCACCCAGCCCTTCGTTCATTTGGAGCTTTAAATTTTGCCTCTGCCTCATTTTGCTTTATTAACTGCCTGAATTCCTGTTTTCTCATTGACTGCCAGCACATCTGAGAAACAGCATTTTCAGCAGATCCATCTCAGTCTCTCATTAACCACAGAGTCACTTTTTATTGTGTTCAGCAGCCTCTCTTTGATGGATTGCTGCTTATGCACAAAGGAAGCTGCCAAGGCCAGTGGGCTTTGGGATTGAAAGGACCTGCCCTTCCTGCCCCTGGACTTCCTCTTCCCCTCTCCTCAGGGACACACCTGCTGTTTCCAACCCCTCTCACCCCCTTCTCTCCATGTCCCCAGGTTCCTTCTTCTTCAGCCTTGACCTTGCCTTTCTCCATAGTAGTTGCCACCCAAACAAACATGCTGCTCCTAATGACTATTTCTCCATTAGTTCCTGGCTTGCAGTGTCCACCCCCACATCTGGTATTTCTGATATACCACCGTGGTGAACGTGGCTTTACCTAATGCATCTGGAAGGTTATCAAGGCTCTGTTGGCCTTGCAGGGTGACACCCTCCAGAGGGTCTCCATCACTGCCCTTCCATTATGTGTGAGGCTTGAACACACCTCACAGGACCCCCAGGGCAGCACAGCCACCACTCCCAGTGCTGCCTGCACCTTCTGCACCCCCTCACTTGGGTAGGTGTCCTCTCCAGTGAATGTCCATGTCCAGTCATTCCCCATCATCTGCTTATTCAGCTGAACCTCTGGCCAGGGCCAAGTCCCTCCCTGTGAACCTTAACCTTTGCAAGCTGTGCCCAAATGGCCACGCTTGGCTTTAGAGTGTTGATCTACAACATCTATGACCTTACTGTTACTCCCTGGCTTGCTTTTTTAAATACATACATATATTTTTATTTTAAATTACCTTCTTGCCAAACTAAGCTCTGAGGGACAGGGTGGGACTGTTGGGGTGTCCGTGCAGGGCCAGGAGTTGGACTGGAGGATCCTTGGGGGTCCCTTCCAGCTCAGGATATTCCATGATTCCATGAAGTCCCAGAATTTGTGTCTGGCTGCATGTAGTGATGCACAATGAGTCCCTCAGAAACTCCCACAGGAGGCTGCACAGATTTCAGCCCAAGTTCTCCTGCCCTGCTTGACCCTGGGACATACCAGGACATCCTTCCCTTCACCTGCCAGGGTAGTTCCCACTGTGAGACACTGAGAAGATGCACTTTCTTCCATTTTATCAAATGATTCTGTTCACATCTAACACCAACTAACAAAATTGTCACAGGGTCATGGAATCCTTAATGCTGGAAAAGTTCTGCAAGCTCCTCAAGTCCAGCCTTGGGCTGAGCACCACCGTGACCACTGAACCACATCAGCAAGTGCCACTTCCACTCGTGGTTTGGACACTTGCAGGGGTGATGATTGCACCTCTGCCCTGGGCAGCCTGTTCCAAAGCCTGGTCACACTCTCAGGGAAGGATTTTTTTCCTGCTATCACTGCTAGAAGTCCTGTGAAGGGAGAACCAGCCCTTTGATCCTTCCCTGCAGCTTCGGTAGCATTGCCAAGTTGTGAGGTGGTGCCCACTTGGAATGCTGCCAGCTGCCCCTGTTTCCCTGTGGAAAGTCAGAAAAGCTTTGAAATCTAATATAAAAGCAGATTTGAAACAAAAACCATGCAGAGGTCACCTTTGTTTGAGCACAGCCTTAGCCACTGCCCAGGTAATTCTGCTCCCATCCTCCAGGGTGGTGTCATGGTGAGTACTCCAAAATTAATATTTCACTGAGGACAAAATAGTAACCTGTGCTTTAGAAGAGATTTTAGCTCCACAATCCTGGTTTCCCCTATTTTCCAGCCCCATGGTGTTAGGGTTGAGGAAATGACACTGTGCTACTCCATCTGCTTATGATCAGATGTGTCACCACCCTCACAGATCTTCTGCTGTTTCACAACAGTCTTCTCCTGAATTAAAAATGAATGGTTTTCATTTCATTTTTTTCAGGGAAAAAAAGGCCCAGATTTCCCAGAAGCTGTTCAGTGAACAGAAGAACATTCAGTGGATACATTTAAATCCAGCCCAGACAGAAGCAGTTATTGTTAAAATCCTTGGATGGCAGAATGAGCTTCTAATTTTAGAAAAACAAAAGTCATTATCTGGGCTCGAGAAACTCAGTTCCTACAGAAGCAAGTCTGATAAATTGCTTCAGAATCTCTTTTTTTTATTACTTGCAGCCACTCAGTTTGAAAATAAATTATATGTAACACTTCAGGAACAATGCATTGAAGTAATGCATAGGTACATGCACATATATATACACATATATATATATATATAAAAATAAATATATATATATATATGTATATATAAGGAGAAATGTTCATAGCAATGACATCATACCCAAATGTATACACAGATATTGCCAAAAAAATACATGTTTCTCATGACCTAACTGCAGAGTACAGCAGCTCCTTTCACATCCATGCAATGCAAACATCCCTGGGTCTGGTCCTGTGGCTTGGACTGGATCAGCTCCTGTTTCTCAGGTGAGGAGTGGTACCTACAAATGGAATAAAAGTGATTAAAGCATTGCCCTTCTGTGCTCAGGGCTTCATGTCTCCCATCACATTGGGGTTTTTATACTTTACCACGTAGTAAAGTTCTAAATAAAGAAAAGAAGACAAGCAGCAGGCATGCCTGGCTTTGGTTTGTTCCTCTGTCCTGCAGACCTCAGTCAGTCTTCTCATCCTGGCTTTTGTCATCTCTGAAGCTTTTCATCACAGAACTTTTCCTCCAGAAAACTCAGCACTGGTTGTTCTCTCCGGTGCCTTCATCATCCTGACAGAAATGTGGGACAAGGTCTGGCCCCACCAAGGCTTCTCTGGTAATATTTATGCAAGTAACAACCTATATATCCCTCCCTTTTCCCTCTTGGAATTCTAATTAGCATTATTTGGCCTCTTGGAAATGCCTTTCCACAGAATCTACACACACCTTTGCATTTATTCCCCAAAGAAATCTTACTGATTGCAACACTCATAAAAACAATAGGGGGAAAAATGAGTGATAATGCCTTGAGGTGAGTATTGATTCATTCAGGAGGGCATTAAAGTTTCTCATGGTAGTCATCAATAATTAATAATTACAGTAACAGCCTGCTGAGTGCCTGGGAGAAGAGACCAGCCCCCACCTGGCCA
>JAWWEV010000004.1:24927670-24940732 GCA_035583235.1 Hafferia zeledoni | reverse complement strand
CCCCCCCCCCCCCCCCCCCCCCCCCCCCCCCCCCCCCCCCCCCAGCTTGATGGATTTTAAATTAACCCTTTCATACCAAGAAGCTTCCTGACCCAGAGCTAGAGCTCAGCTTAACAAAGGACAGAGCTGGGTTGGTTCACAGCTTTGGGGGCTTTTCTGTGGGGAGAAGGAGTGGTTCTAATAAGAGATATTGTTCCTTCTCACAGTGTGGACTGTTGTATACTCATAACTGATATGGCTACAGAATTACAGAGTCATCAAGGCTGGAAAAGAGCTCCAGGATCATTAAGTCCAGCCTTCACCCAAATGGTCCCATGCCCCCTAAACCATTTCACAAAGTGCCACATCTGCTCATTCTTTGAACACTTCCAGGGATGGGCACTCCACACTGCCCTGGGAAGACTTAGCCATTCTTTCAGTGAAGGAAGTTTTCTTAATATCCAACCTTGGTACAACTTGAGCCCATTTCCTCTCATCCTATGGCTCGTTACCTGGGAGAAGAGCCCACCCCACCTGGCCACAGCCTCATGTCAGGGAGATGTAAAAGCACATGCAAGAATTTCATTGCAGGTGTTCTCTGCCTTCTAATTTTGATGACAGCTTGCTTGATGAATTGGCAAAAAAAGTCTCAGTGACCAGGTAGTTTACAGGATTACTCCAGTTGACTTTTAAGCAGGTGCTGCTCCAGTGGTATCACAGACCTTCCCACACAATGTTTGGCATCTTCCTCGGATAGATTATCAAAACTGATTTGACTTTGTTCCTTTTAGGAAAGGGGACAAATTCAAGTTTTAGTAAATTTGATTTGCAAGATTTAGTGGGATTTCTACCTATCTATTTTTTGGTTTTCTGGGAAACCAACCTCCTCCAGTCTCTGTCCAGTGTCCTGTTAGCACACCTTTATATTAGTGCAGTATCACATCCCTCCTGCTCATTGGTAGTTCCAATCCTGTTCTGGACAAGTCCAGAAGGATGAAGAGAACATCTGTGTCTGCCTCCTGCCATAAGAGACACTCAGATGTTTCTGACACTGCTACTACTAAGCTGAAAAAGCAGCAGCAGGTGGTTATTTGCACTTTTCTGGATTCAAAACCCCTAAAAGTGAAGGAATAAAGGAGGTTTCCTTTGGAGACTGAGTTTTACCTGGGCATTTTGGGATAGGACAAGAGGGAATGGTTTTAAACTGAGAGAGGAGAGATTTAGATTGGATATTGGGAAGGAATCCTTCCCTGTGAGGGTGGGCAGACCCTGGCACAGGGTGCCCAGAGAAGCTGTGGCTGCACTATGAAAGGCTGTCATCCAACAGATCAGGAAAATATCCTTAAAAAAATCCCGCTAGGATATGAAGAATATTCAATCTATTCAAAATATTTCACAGGTCCAGAAAGCTGAGCTTGTGCTTTTAGAAGAAAATGTGGTTATAACTCTTTTTTTGAGTGTAACTTTTCTGTTTTCTTTGGATCCTCAGGATGTTTGACATAAAGGCTTTGAACAAGTGCTATTCCAAGTTTGCAGCTTTGGTTTTCTAGTAAATGTGAGATTATAATTTCAAGGTTGGTTTTATTCTCTATTATTTCTTTCACTGAGTTTAATTATCATTAATCCTTACACCAGTTCAAATGTGAATTTTCCCTAGAAAGCTGCCATAATACCATGTATGGTTTGTTTGGTTGTTGTGTTTTTTTGTTTTGTTTTGTTTTGTTTTTATTCCAGTACTGAAAGCAAATCCATTGCTTTTTCTGGAAAAGAGCACACATTTCATTTTCTCCACTTCAACCAGAAGAGGCTGTTTCTCCCTCTTTGAGATCAGACTAAAATTCAGGGTTGCCACTTGTGACTTTTGTCTTACAACTCCCACTGAGAAAACAGCCATGGAAAACAATGTGCTTTTTTTTCCCCAAGAACCCTCGATTATTTTCCATGACATTTTCAAGAATCCTGTTATACAGCTTTCAAAGCTGGTTGCAGAAGACAAACCCAGAATCTCTCAGTGCAAATAGTAGATCTAATTTTCCCATCACGTTCACCTCAGTGAAGGAAATCAATCCCTCATAAAGGGGAAGAGTTGAAAATAGACGGCAGTGGTAATCCAATAAAAAAATATAAATAAACAAGGGGAAAACCCCTTTATCAAGTGCAGATTTTCAGGTTTACTAAATATATATAAACAGACCTGTATTATGATTTGGATGGCACTGTGTTTTATCACACCTTCAGGGGTTTGACAGCATATAAGCAGGCATAACTGGGAAGAGGAAAAAGAAAAATAAAAATATGAATAACATACCAAAAGGTGTTGAAATCACTGGTAATAATAACAATCACTGCCTTGTTATCAGGCTGGTAAGTTTTAGAAAACTAATTCATAATAAAATGGAATGATAACATAATTTGTCCCAAAGGTTTTGGGTACAGCAGAATTTCTGGGTCTTCCTTAGTTTGTCTGCTTTTTGTTCAAGAAATCCTCGGTGTCCAGAAGGCTCCTCCAAGGATTCCACATTGCAGACAGTTTCTGCTCCAAGTCCTTCCAGCAATGGTTGACATCTTTTAAATTTGTCTGGCTAGAATTTATTAACGTTTCTAGCCAGAGCTCCATCCTCTATTGCAAGGCAATCCAGCACAGGGGCCCTGGCAGATTAAAACAAGCTGCACCATAAATTGTGCCCCCTGAGCCCTCTTACATGGCTCAGCCTAATCATAGCTCTGCCATTCGCTTCTCGTGACAGGATAAAAATAAAAGTGCCATAAAACTAAAATAAAATAGACAGTCTGCCATTCCGCCCTTAGAAAACATTTGACAGAATCCCTTCAAAAATAATTGGGAGGAAAATGTGCTGAATTCTACCATCTATTGAGTCGTTTTTAAAGCTCATCCAGGCATGTTAGAAGGCTGCATTCTTTGTATCAGGGAGCTTGGGAGAGGATGTATTTTACATTGTCAAAAACCTTACAGACTTTGCTTTTTTTCCACCCTTAAGAATAAGTTTCCCCTGACTTTAAACTTAAATATTTATCCAGTGAGTAAGAAACACTGAAACATTTAGGTTCACTTACTTTGCCAGCCTTCAGTGATCTAAACCCTGCTCTTCCACATCCCTTTTTTCCCCTATAGACTCACAATTTACATTTTTTCCCCCTTTCTGCAGTGTCTGCAATTTAAGCTGTTGCTGCTAATGAAAGCAGTGTGGAAACCTTCTTTTGCTATAGATGTATAAACAGCTTTTTTCACATTCTTCAGCCCTTTTCAAAGGCAACTATGAATCAAACCTGAACTCTCCTGGTGGCACCTTCAGCAAGGGCAGTTGTTTCCCCTCTTGGCAAGGAAATGGCTGCTCTGGGAATGATGAATTCTGAAAACTCCACCTGTAGTCACAGAGATGGACATTTGGGAGGGGTTGTGACATTCCAGGGGCACAGGGAGATAGAAATATTTAAGGCAAGGATCGTTTCCAAGAGGTGGGGTGGCAGAAAAACCCAGGCCAGCACCAAAAGTGCCTGTTTGCTACACCAGTGGAGAAGGTGCAAGGCTGTCCCTCTGCTCTGACCACACAATGGGGGAGGAAGGTGGGCTGACCCCTCGGACCCCAGGGCTGTGCAGCAAGGCCAGGGAATGGGGACAGAATAAATCCCTGTTTGCATTTCCCCCTCCCAGCATGAGATAAGGGGTCTTGGCAAGGCACAGAAAGAATGAGGTGTGAGCTACTGCCCCCAGAAAGGGCAGAGGTGACATCTGCTTTGTGACACAGAGCAATGGATGGGATATTAGGAAGGAATTGCTCCCTGGGAGGGTGAGCAGGCCCTGGCACAGGGTGCCCAGAGAAGCTACGGCTGGCCTATCCCTGGGAGTGTCCAAGGCCAGGTTGGGCAGGGCTTGGAGCAACCTGGGCTGGTGGGAGGTGTCCCTGCCCATGACATGGGGTGGCACTGGATGGGCTTTCATTTCCCTCCCAACCCTAACCATTCTATGCCTCTATGGTATCTCCAAAGTAACAGATACTCTGGTTTATGCTGAAGGGACCAAATGAAACAGCTTTGTTTTGCACACACAGGCACTTTTCAGCAGCCAAGAGCACTCAGCACTCAGAGTTCATGGTCAGTGCCCTTAGTCAGGATTGCAGATTACATCCATGTAATGTCTTTTCTGAAAGACTTAAACTTTACAGAACCACAAAACCATAATGGTTGGAAGAGCCCTTCAAGCTCACCCAGTCCCACTGTCACCCCAGCACCACTGTGACCACCCCTAAACTGTGTCCCCAAGTGCCACATCCAGACACCTCTTGAAGACTTCCAGAGTCAGTGATTCCACCAGCTCCATGGGCAAGTTATTCCAATGCCTGAGTGTTCTTTCCATGAAATGTTTCTTCAAGGATCTAATCTGAACTTCCCCTGGAGAATGAGCTACCCTTTAATAGAAGCTTTGCAAGCTTTTGTAATCCTAAAGGTGCATCTTAGTTAGCTACATGGAATTTATTTAAAATAACAATTTGAAACTCTTTCAGCCACACTTATGGTACTTCACTGGCTTCTTTTTCCTACCCCTGTATCCAAGTGTCTCCACAGGCAACACAACTTCCACCTTCCAGAGAAACCCAGCAGAAGTGTTGGTGCCCATCAGGGCCCAGTGCAGCTGGAACACTGCAATTACACCAAATCAGCAAAATAATTGAAGCAGGGAGTAATAAACCCAGCCTTAATAGTGCTTGGCTTCACTACAATTTGTCATAGCTAATTGGATGAATGTCTCAGTCAATAGCTGCAGGCAAGGCAGGTACTTTCAAATGCACAGCAGCTGGGAGACTGGAAAGGACTCTGTGCCTCAGGAGCACAAAATACGCTGACATGTGGCAGACTCAGGTTAGAAATAGCAGAGCTGCTGCTGGGCATTGGGCATGGGGCATTTTGGCCAAGCTGGGGTATGCACAAGCATGAGGGGTTGGGGATGGGAAGTGCCCAGCACCTGTCTCAGGTCAGGAGGAATTGAGGATTTTATCTGGTCTTTTTTTTTTTAACACCCTTGAGCACACAGAGCCGATTTCAGCCCACACCATTGCCCCTTTTTGTGACTTGGGAAGGAGTTACCCCTCCCCTCACTCCCAAAAGCTGGTTTGCCACTCCGTGTGCCCCTCTGGCTGCCCAGCAGCTGCTCCCTGCTGAGGGAGCCCAGCCAGCCATGCCCAGCTGGCGTTTGAATTCCCAGTTCTGGGAGGGAACGTTCTCCTGAGGCTGGGAACACACACAGAGCATCTGTTTTCCTATTTCAAACCATCCCAGCCAGTGTCCAGCTGGATCACAGGGGTTTTCCCTTAAGGAATAAGTGTTGCAAAGCACATGTGCTCTCAGGCTTGTTGACTTTTGGGCAGCAAGAACAACTGGATTTGCAGATGGATTTTGGTGCTGCAGCACACCTTGAGGCACCTGCCCCAGTGAGTGTAACCCAATCTGGTGGCACTCCTCGTTTCAGCTCTGATCTCTGCAGCTCTCTAGGAGGAAAGCTGAGCACAGAAAGAAGATACATCACTGCAGGCTGAATTATATTTATAAAAAACTGCAAACTAGAAATCGTTGTGGAAATTATTCTCCCCCCCCAAAAAAAAATCAAGGAGCTGAATTTTATTGACATCTATTAACTGTGATAATTGCAATATAGTCATGGGTGTTCTTAAATCACAAGGTTGTTACCACAAGCTGGGGGGGAAGGTTATTCAATCCTCTTCCTGTCCTTGTTCCCTTTGCCTGAGAATCTGGTTTCTAGCACAGCAGCATCACCCAGTTCTGAAAGAAAACATTTCCACAGAGCTTAGAGGAAAGAAAGGAATGAGGACATGGCAGGGGAACCAAATAGGTTTGGGATACAGATCAGCAAAAGAAAATTGCATTGCAGGTTAGAAGTTAATAGGGATGTCAAGAAGCACATCTGTTGGTCATGGATCATAATTCCATTGGGAGGAGAGGCCCAGGCATATCTGGGAAAATGTTAAAAGCCTTCCAAGGAACGACAGACCTCAGGATTTGGGAACAATATATAAAGAGGAGACAAGTGATAAAGAGGAAAAGGTGAGAATAAGGTGTTACAAAGGAGGTAACTGGAGAGAGAGAAAAAACCCAGTCCTGTGTTGTTTGGACACTCAAACCAACAGAAAACAAACAGTTCTTTTGTCCCTCTGAGCTTTAAAAACTCAGCCAGAGATGCTGCTGCTCCTTTTCCTCCTGTCAGATACCATTTCTCAGGACATATTCCCAAGGCAGTCTGGCTTTCTTCCAAACCCTCTTCCTCCATGAGGATTCAGCCCCAGATACTCCACTCCAGCCTTTGATTGAGTCCACCTCCAGTTGGAATTTAATATCTCTTGTCCAGTCAGGAGTTTAATTCATCCTGCCTTGCTTAGCAATGAGCTCAGAATAAAATATTGATTATTCTGTAAACTTTATCCCATCATCTTCCTTAGGGTTTGGAAGTTTCCATAGAGATGACATTTTGTGCTATGACTTGTACCATTCTCCAGTTCCAGCTGGGCTGCAGAGCAGTAAAAGCAGCATCAGAAAGAAAGAACCTTCTCCAAACTCCAGGGGAAAAAATAAGGTTTCATTTCTTTAAGATTTGATTGGGTGACAACTCATCCCCAAATGCCTCCATGATCACAGAACTCCATCTGGATGCATCAGATAAATAAAATATGATAAAGGATCTGTTCCCACAGCTGTTGGGAAACAGAGAACCCAAATGTAAAGAGCTTTTCCTGAGCCAGGGAAGGCGGAGGGGCCTCATTCCCAGTTGTACACACACTCCCTGCAGAATTCCCTCATAAAACAAGGATAGCTGAGCCAACAAAAATGAAGAGGCTCTTACACATGTAACAGGAACAACACTCAGCTAAGTAGAAAGACTATGAATTCTGGGCTAATTCAGAAAGATCTTTCATCCTTCCTCCAAATTTAAGATTTCCATAATTTCTCCCTTTATAATGCAGAGTAAAACACACAAGAACTTGCACTGTTTGTGAGACAAAGGAAAAAAGTCTAGACATGACTGTTGGAATACGGTTTCCAAAATGCCTGAAATGTCCACATAGGTCAAATTTAAACTGGGAAACTACAAGAAGAAATAATGGTGAATATTCCATTGTGGGAGGTGGGATTAGATGGGATATTGGGAAGGAATTGTTGGCTGGAAGGGTGGGCAGGTCCTGGCACAGAGAAGCTGTGGCTGCCCCATCCCTGGGAGTGTCCAAGGCCAGCTTGGATGGGGCTTGGAGCAACCTGGGCTGGTGGAAGGTGTCCCTGCCCATGGCAGGGGTGGCACTGGATGAGCTTTAAAGTCCCTTCCAGCCCAAACCGTTCTGTGATTCTACAAACTCCTGTCAAACATTCAACATCAGTCTGGAGAAGCCAAGTCCATCCTGGTCAAAGTTCAAAGGATGACATTTAGTGTGTATTTGTACACTGGCACTTTGTCATGGCCAAAGAAGAGCAGGAGATCTTCTAAAATGAAATATTGGGATCTTATAATCTTTTAAAATGAAGATTTAATGTGTGGCATCTACAAATGATCAATATGAATTAGGCTGGATGTCTCGCTGTACAGGAGGGATTAATTTAACAGAAGATATTCAAATTATAGTGAATTTTCTTCCCAATCCGTGACACTTTAATTTCTTGAAAGCCACAATGAGAAACACTAAGTCAGATTTAACTAAAACACGACTTATTTTATAATTTTCCAATTGTAAACACAGAGAAACAGGAGAACTCACTGCAGCAAATTAGGAAGAACATGACAATATCACCTTAAATTAAACATCAAGCAAAGGGGCATTGGAGCTCTTTGATATTTCCCTCAGCGAGTCAGAGGGATCAGCTGCACATAATGTTTTTAATGCATCAGGCACAGTGTGCTAAATGTTAATGATTACATTTGAGGGGTTTAATGGCTTCCTATATTTTTAATGTAAGAAATAGCCATTCTAATGGGAATGTACATACCCTTTAGTAGGCAGCCAGTTCCCCAGTTCCAGTTATAAAAAAAGATTCAGCGTTCCTCGGGGAGAACCACAGTGTTGTAAAGGTATCAGGGTTAATTGTCTGAATTATTGGGACAGTTTTTCATGAGCTTAAGTTATTAAAATGGGCTGCTTTGTGCAGTGAGAAACCTTGGGCTAAAAATACAAGCTGATCTTAGGCTAAAAAAAATAATTTTTGAGGTGTGTCCGATCACAGAGTTTTATAAGAGCAAAAGAATGAAAGATTAAATTTGGGATTCTTGAATTCAAACCTTGTAGCAGGGAAAAATCCTCTGAGTGGTAGGTCTGGGATTTTCCAATTCTTGATTATTTTTCTCCTCTACTCTCGATATATTTGGGAGGAACCAAGGGAGTCAGAGAGAAAGAAAAGGAGAGGGAAAAGGAGACGGGACTAAAAAATAATAATCACGACACAAACATGTCAGGATTATCTTCTCCACCCCACACCCAAAGTGATTCCAAAGGAACACAAAATTCCAGTTTTGATTTTTTGAACTTGGCACAAAACGTTATGGAATTCCAGAGTTATTGCTGAAGTTCCATGAGACAATGTACATTTGTGTGAATGTTTGAGATGCCTTTAGTGTAAAAGGAAAGCACTGAACTGGAAAGGGATTTCTCTTCCTCTCTTCCTGGAGGATCTGGGGAAAAAGAGCTCTCCTCACAGGCAAGCAGGCTAGAACTGAAGTTTACTTTTAATTATGCCAAAAGAAAACAGGGAAGAGCACAGCTGAATTCCTAAAGGAACCATGGGAGAAAGCACTGCCTGGAAGACAAAAAATGCCTCCCTGAAAACAAACTCCAGCTTCTCCAGAGAATACTTGTGGTGTCTTGCACAGCTGTAGAGAGTTTTCATCTGTTGGCTTGGAAGAGATCTCTGTTTCTTGCACAAAATCAGATTTGGGGTACATTGTTTAGTCAGCTGATGCATTAAGTGACTTTTGTTCTCAGCTTCTCACTTCTTCCAGGCCTTTCCAAAGGATGGAGAAACATAACCCTTCTCTGAGGAGCAATTAGGAGGCTTTCAAGGAGCAAAAGGAGTGGTGGTAACAAGCAGAAGAATATAGTCCCCATTAGTCACTCAGACACCACCACTAAAAGGACATTACAGCTGGGAAGCCAAGCTCCTTCATGGCAGGAGAGGCTCCAGCTCAGGTTGGCTCAAGTTCCTTTGTGGTAGGAGAGGCTCCAGCTCAGGTTGGCTCAAGTTCCTTCGTGGCAGGAGAGGCTCCAGCTCAGATTGGCTCAAGTTCCTTCCTGGCAGGAGAGGCTCCAGCTCAGATTGGCTCAAGTTCCTTTGTGGCAGGAGAGGCTCCAGCTCAGGTTGGCTCAAGCTCCTTCATGGCAGGAGAGGCTCCAGCTCAGATTGGCTCAAGCTCCTTCATTGCAGGAGAGGCTCCAGCTCAGATTGGCTCAAGCTCCTTCCTGGCAGGAGAGGCTCCAGCTCAGGCTGGCTCAGAATCAGGCAAGGGAGGGGAAATTCAGCTCAGGTGTGACCACACCTCCTGCTTCTCCACTACACAAACTCTCTATGCTGGAGCTGTCCCCAGCCACAAAAAACACCAATTTTGACTATATTTTTTGCCCATTCTCAGTCTTATTTGTTGCTTTTCAGGATTTTCAGCACAGCCCAAAGCCAAGCACTCACACCACTTCTCACAGCTGCTCTTATTGGTGCTCCCTTCCTTCACTCTCAGGCTCAGCCCCTCGACAAGGCTCTCCAAAAAGGAGTTAGGTACAATTCTGCTCCTTCCCAAGGCAAGAACCTGGCACTGAGCAAAGGACACTTGTACTTCTCATCTACCTGAGCATGGCAGATGAAGGCTGAGAACCTTAACCAGGACAGGTGAACCCAGATGCCCAATAGGGCCTCCCAAGCCATGTGACGTTGTGCTCAGCAATAAAATCTTGGAGCAAAGAAGTTTAAAGGAGGATGGTCGTGGTTATGCTTTTTGTCTTCCCAAAAAATCACTCCAAGTGTTGAGGCTCTGCTGTTCAGGAACAGGCTGGATGTTTGCTGCTGATGGGAAGGAGTGAATGAATTCCTCTTTTTGCTTTGTTTGTGCTCCCAGCTGGAGCTTTCCCTGTTAAAGTGTCATTGTCTCTATCCACAAGTCTTCACCCCAGAATTCTATAATGGTTTGGGTGGGAAAGGGATTTCAAAGGGAATCCAGTTCCAATTCCTCTGCCATGGGCAGGGACACCTCCCACCAGCCCAGGTTGCTCCAAGCCCTGTCCAACCTGGCCTTGGACACTCCCAGGGATGGGGCAGCCACAGCTTCTCTGGGCACCTGTGCCAGGGCTTGCCCACCCTCCCATGGAAGGTTTGTGTCCTAGACCTGGGAAAGTGTTCCATCAGACCTCAGTAAATTACATATGCAATTCACAGCCTTGAAAAGCCATATATTAAGATGAAGGAATAGATGATGGAATGGCTTCTGTAGGGTACAACTGTATAATGTTCTGAGCAAATGTAAAATACTGCTTTTAAAAATAATTTTTAAAGCTTTAAGTAGGCTTGCATATTTATGGGTGGCCATTCTTCAGCTCTCTGTCTTGTACCACATTGTCCTGGCATCTCTGGGAAATATTCAACTCCACAAAAATTGCCTGTTTCCAGGAGTTCACTGCCAGCCACCACGTTCCTTTTTGAAGGCACTCTATTAATCAAAGCTCAGGCAGAAACAATTCTGCTGCTTTCATTTATGCCTTGGAAAAATCAGGCTTTTGGGAACCCCACGCTTTCATTAGTCTCAGAAAAAGCCCTGGCCACCAATGTCACCTGGGCTGGGCTTTTCTGTCCTGCTGTCCTGAGCCTTTGGGTGCAGGAGGTTCTGCAGATGGAGGGTCCAACCCCACCCAGCCCCTCCTGGCTGATCAGGCTGTGAGAGCCACATCCCCCAGCTGGCCAAATGGACATCACAAGGCCTGAAGCACTTGAAAGAAGCCTTCAAAATGAAAAGCCTGAATGCCCATGGGAGCCTGACACAAGCAGAACCTCAGCAGCAGCAGTTTAGACAGTGTAAAGCACTTAAGAAAATGATGGGAAGCCTGAACAGGATGGTTCAACTGCCTTTCAGTTAATCACCTTCTCAGTGCCATCGAGTGCCTGGTTAAAACATGGTTCCAACCTGGTCCAACCAGTGCTCTCCTGAAGCTCTGGCAACAGCAGAGTACAGAAAACACATCAGGCCTCACAAAAGCCCAGGCTTGCTCACAGAAGTGTGATCCTCCAATTAGGCAGTGCAGTTTTATTCTTAGCACATTTCCTTTTGTGTTCTGGGTCCAGGAAAGTGGAAATATGTTGGAAGTTACTATTAGGTTGTTACTATTAAGTTGCTCTGTCACTCAGATATTTTTAAAGAATATAATGCTTATGTGACCACTGCATTCAAAGGTTCTACTTTATAGAGCTGCCAAGTGTCACAAAACTGACAACAGAGGCCTAGAAACTGGAAACATGGGGAAATAAATACAGAAAGGGACCCTGGAAGGCCTGAAAGCTCAGGGTTCATCTTTCTGGAGAATCATCTTAAGCAGCCACTTTATGGGAAAACAAGATGGACATGAGGGATGAATGAGATGAATTTCCTGAAGAAAAGCTGCTTTTGTTTAACAGGGGAATGAGATCAATAGAGCAAAACCCCTTTGATCTTCACCCAGTTCTTGGAGTCTTTTAGATATATTTGATATTTATGGTCCTTGTGTTAACAAGGTCTTCCCAGCACGTCCTTCCTACCTCTGTTTGGACACTGGCTGGCACAGCAGGGTTACCTGAGCTCATCCTGGGGCTGGGAAGAGCTGTGGGAATACTCCTGTTTCTAATTCTATTCCAGGAATATCCCAGCAGCAATGCCCATGCAAAGCTCCTAGAAACAAATCACAAGATGTGACAACTCTCTAGTGAAAGCAGAAACCTGAGACATCTATAAATGATAAGTGCTCTAATCAGGATAGAATCAATTAATTTCAAATATAGGCATTTAAAAATTAGCATAATGAACAACATTATGCCTAAGAAGTTGGTAACACTGTGAAAGCATCACCTGGCACAATGTGCAAGGACTTTAGAGGGTCTGGGCAAGGTGGTGACCAAACTAGGCAGGGCATCCTGCTTGACAGAGATGACTCCCAAAACCAAAACCTAAGAGGAGCAGCACAGGCAGGAGATGGAAATACCCTTCTGGGAGTGGGAAAGCAGCATCAACCCATCAGCATTGATTTCCAAAAAGGAGATGGAAAACCAACCCACTTCAGTCCTGATTTCTCTCCTCAAAGACCTCTCCAACTTGTCTTTGGCCACTAAGAGCACCAAGGACTACAGCCCCCTCAGCAAACTAGTTGTGATGATCTATAGCCTGAGATAATTCAAAATGTAATTGTTAAAGATCAACAGCTCTCTGTATGTGACAGTGTTAAATCATGGAAACACAAAATCCCAGGATCACTGAGGCTGGCAAAGCCCTCCCAGCCCCTGGAGCCCACCCTGTGCCCAATGCCCACCTTGTCCCCCAGCTCAGAGCACTCAGTGCCATGGCCAGTCCTGCCTTGAGCACCTCCAGGGCTGGGCACTCCAAACATCCTTGGGCATCCCCTTCCAGTGCCTGCCCACCTTTTCCAGGAGGGAATTCCTGCTGCTGTGCCACCTGCCCCTGCCCTGGCCCAGCCTGAGGCCGTGCCCTCTGCTCTTGTCCCTGTGCCCTGGAGCAGAGCCTGTACCCTGCTCCCTCCAGCTCCCCCATCCTGGCAGGGATTGCAGAGCCAGAAGGTCCCCCCTGAGCCTCCTTTTCTCCAGGCTGAGCCCCCCAGCTCCCTCAGCCGCTCCTGCTGCTCCAGCCCCTTCCCAGCTCCATTTCCTTCCCTGGGAGCCCCTCCAGCCCCTCAATGTCTGTCTCAGTTCAGCAGGTGGGACAAGATTATCACTGTGTGGGTGTGACCAAAGCGGTGCATTCTAAACCCTCTGGACCATTTCCCAGGAACTGTTCCCAATGGCCCATTGGCAGCAGCTGCCCAGGGCACAGCTGAGCCCTCAGGCTGGGAG
>JAWWEV010000004.1:24860380-24874852 GCA_035583235.1 Hafferia zeledoni | reverse complement strand
CCACTTCAACATGGAGCATCTTCACTTCTGTAGGTTCTTCTGCCCCGCATTGCAGCTGGTGGGGGCAGGAAAAGCCACAGTTGATCTGATACAAGGGTTCTGCAAGGTTTCTATGCCCCACTCACTTGTTTTAGGGACACAGATGAGCGGTGGGTTCATGATCAGACTTGGTGGTCTTGGAGGGCTTCTCCAGCCTTAAGGATTCTGGGATTTTCTGGTGTAATACCCTTCTCTGCTCCCCCACCAAAGAAGGGGTGGGCAGGGATGAAAAGGGGGTGGGTATTTTTCCTCTATTTCTTCTTTCAGATGTTTTCCAAGCATCAATACTGTTTTGCTGGAAGGTGGGGCTTTAGCTCTTCATTTGTCCAAGAAGTAGAGGCAGATAAAGACATTTTTGAGTTTAAACCAAACTCTGAGACGTGCAGGCCTCTGATAGCACAAGGTGGTGTGAGAAGGCTTTGCCACTCACCCCATCTAAGAAGATTTTCCCTCGAACTGGAATTACAGTGCTGGGATCTGAAAATCAGGCAGGACTGATCAGTGTCCTCTTGTGGACAGCAGTGCAGGATGCACTTGTTGTGGTGGGGTTGGTTTATGTTCAGTTCTCACAGAATCACAGAATATCCTGAGTTTGAAGGGACCCCCAAGGACCATCCAGTCCAACTCCTGGCCCTGCACAGAGATCCCAACAGTCCCACCCTGTGGCTCTGGGGATGCTCCTGTGCAGGGCCAGTTTTAATCCTCTCCTTACCCTGAGATCTTCTGGAGTCGTGTTCTAAACAAGAATAAATGTTAGAAATTAAATAAATAAGAACTATAAAGCACCAAACCCCCAATATATCATAAATCTTACGTGTGATTAGGAGCAGAAAACCTTCAGAGCTGCTGAAGGGCAGTGGCAGTGGCTGATAGAAAGCTCCGGGTGTCACATCTGTCTTTAACTTCATGAAAACAACAGGTCAAGTGTTTCCTTTGGGAAAGTTTTCCTCCTTTCTTGCATTCAGTCACACTGAATGAAACAACTGGAGAGGAACAGTTAAAAATAGGTGTTCAATGCCACATTCCCAAGGCACACATGTCCCTGGAGCAGGAGGAAGGCATTGAGGGAAGTCTGGACTAAAGCCAAAGAACTCTTCCTGTTGTGCATTTTTAACATTCCTCCTTGGTATAATTCAGTGCCAATTCTATTGAAATATGGTGGCACCCAGTGCCATTCCCTAAAAATTCCCCTCTCCCCTGCCCCAGGGAGAGCAGACACAGCTACTACAGAGGCAGGTGAGAAGTGGATTCACTTTCTACACCAGCTACAGAATTCCTTTTCCTTTTGTGTGAAACTTCTTTCCCTGGTGCTTTTTACTCTGATCAGTCTGACTTCAAGGAAATCCTTCACAATTTTAGCAGACAGCTCCTACTATTTAGTATCCAGTGGAAAAACCTCACTGTTTTATTTATTTGTTGTTTCATTGTTTCTCCATATTCATCAGAATATGAAACACCAAATAGCCTTTTATTGGATTGACTGAGGCATCAGAGAGCAAATCTCCCCTTTTCTGGTCATATCTCTCCTCCATGAGCTCTTGGCATTGCAGCAGGTTGCCAATGAACTAAGGAAGCAGATTAGATACAATTCAAAGCTATTCTGATAAAAATCCAGCAAAGGAATTGAACTTATTTCAGCTACTTTGTCACTATTCCTCCCCCTGCTGCTGCCAGGACCTGCATTGCCAAAAGATTGATGGAAGATTAAAAAAGAATCCCCATCCACACCCTGTGATGCAGCAAACCCGTGCCAGGGTGTTTGCACCATCTGTGCTGTGGCCTCAGAGCTGCCCAGCTGAGCATGGGGTGCTGCTGGGCCATCTGCACAACAAGCCCCAGACCAGTTGCCTGATTTATGGGAAATTTGGGAGGCTCTTCTGTGGCAGAGATGTGAAAACCAGCTTGGCACTTCCCCCATCCCATCCAGTTATTTCCTTTCCCTCCATTTTTACAGAGATCCTCTATACAAATGTACCTGCTCCTGTCCTGGGTGTGCTGTATCCACTTCTCCTTGATGGAGAAAGGAATAAAATCATTGACTGGACACTTTTTTTCAACAAGACTTTCAGATTTTCCACTGAATTTTGTTTTGTCTTCCTTCTCACCATACAAATGTAATCTTACTCTGTTTTGCTGGGGAGGAAACAAGGAGAAAGAATTTCAGATCTTCAGTGTTTAGACTCATTAGAAGGAATTTTCAAACACCCCCCCAATTAATTGCTTTAAATCACAGAAGTTAAAAAAGCAATTATACGTAATGATAAATTGCTTTTTCAGGTGGGTTGCAGGTGTCACATCTGTAAATTATGGATCAGCTCTTTCTCTTGTACATGGAATACTTTCAACTGGTGATCAGAATACATTTGCTTTCCTTGCTCTTCTCTCTCCAGTGCTGATGAAAGTATGTAATAGATGGCAATTTCCATTATTAGCAAGAATACATTGTTGAAATTTTTAAAAATCCAAACAAGCATCCTACATTCTTAAAATATCATTAAATCACAGTTTTTTCTGAGAGATCCACGAGCCTCAAGTGATTCCAGAGGGACAAAACTCAAAGGGCTCAAGAAACATTGTAAGAACAAGTGAAAACTTCAAACTATGAACTGTGACCCCTCTCCAGCAGCAAACTGAACTTACTGTCCACTAACAGCTTGCTTAAAAAAAAAATCAAAACAAGGTACCAGATGGGAAACCCAACCAATATTCCCCATGGTGTGCTGACCCAGAGCTGGTGGATGTATAATATGTAAAGCTAACCTGCTCCAAAAATGAACCACAATAAAATGCAGACAATTTGCTTTGTTTTCATCTAACTGGTCTCATCCTCTGAGCTTTGATTCACTGAAGGTGAAACTCGAGCTGCTGAGCTCAAGCTTTGCACTGTACATACCGAGATTTCTGGTTTTACAAGCTTTTGTAGAAACAAAGAGGATGATTTACAGAAATCTGGTGATACAACGAGCACAGCAGCAAGTGTTTATGCAGAGGGAGATATTTCAGTTGGAATAAGGAGGTGGAATATCAAAGTCCTCAGTTCTGTCATTTGTAACCTGTTTGAAATGGAGTCTGGGGACAAATACAAACAAATCTGAAGTCCTGACAGGGGTTTAATCCTGCAGTGAAGTTGTGCTTGCAAAGATGTAGATACAGGAGGGTTAACACAGACCTGGCTGTGAATACTGTCACAGTGGAAATCAGAGCAATGGGAAGAATTGGGATTCTCAACACTGAGTTCTGAGTGCAGGTGTGAACCAACCTGGCCTTGAGCATCAGCATTTCACTGTCCCTGTCCCATCCCTGCCTGCCTTCCCTCTGCCACGGCTGAGTTGGGGGAGAAAAGAAATGCTGGTCCCTTCCCCTTAACACAGCCAAAACTGCCTCTATGAAAGAATCACAGAATCACAGAATGTCCTGACCTGAGAGGGACCACAAGGACCATCCAGTTCAACTCTTGGCCCTGCACACACACCCCAACAATCCCATCCTGTCCCTGAGAGGATCATCCAAACACTCCTGGAGCTCTGGCAGCCTTGGGGCCGTGCCCACTGCCCTGGGGAGCCTGGTCAGTGCCCACCACCGTCCAGGGGAAGAGCCTTTTGCTGAGATCCAACCTAACGCTGCCCTGGCACAGCCTCACCCATTCCCTGGGTGCTGTCCCTGCTCACACAAAGCAGAGATGGAGCTGCCCCGCAGAAGAAGCTGCCGCCCCCAATGAGCTCTCCTCTCAGTCTCCTCCAGCTGAACACACCAAGTGCCCTCAGCTGCTCCTCCTATGGCCCCTCCAGACCCTTCCCCATCTTCATGGCCTCCTTTGGACACTCCCCAACAGCTTTAGATCTTTCTTCTGTTGTGGTGCCCCAAACTGGCAGGAGACCTTGATTTTTCACTGAGGCCTGTTCACATGTTTGCATCTTCCTGCTCTGGTCCAGCAATTAAACATGCCACCCACTTGCCCATGGGCACATTTGCCCCCTGATCTCTTGGGATCAGACACTGAACCCGCGGCTGTCTCAGAGGCAGAGCAGGTTCCTTAGAGAAGCTGAACAGAAGAAACCTGCCTCTCCTGTACTTGCCAGTGCTTTCAGCCAGGCTTTCAGTGGTGCCTGCATGTCAGCAGGTTCCTGGGGATTCTCTAAAGAGCCTGTCACGTTGACCATCTCAGACAGGCAGGACGAGGGACTCGCTGCTCTCCACTTCCCGTGAGCTGCGGTTAATGCAGCATCTGCCTTGCCTGTCTTCTGTCTGCCCATGGATTAATGCACAGCTTTGTGCCATTTCCCAGGGCTCTCAAGCATGTAATAAATAGAGTTCCAACTCACTGGAACCTCCTGCAGCAGCTGATACTGGGAGTTGTTTTCCTGTGACTGCTCACTTGGAAGTTCCTGGGTTGGGCAGGGCAGCAGGAGCAACCAGAGCTGAAAACACACGCTTGGGAAGTTGGTGGCATTCAAATGTGCTCCTGCTTAGGGAGCTGAGGAGCCATCCTGCGCCTCAGATGGGGAGAGGGGCTGGGGAGGGAGTCCTGAGCCTGGACAAAAAGGATGGAGGATGTATGTGCACATATAGGTGGGTTGTTTCTCTAGTGGTCTGCAACATTACAGAATCACAGGATCACCAAAGAATCATTAAGGTTGGAAAAGATCTCCAGGATCATCAAGTCCACCCTGTGCCCAATGCCCATCTTGTCACCCAGCCCAGAGCACTGACTGACACATTCAGTCATTCCTTGGACACCTCCAGGGATGTGAACCCCACTGCCTGCTACTCAATGGCATAAAGCAAGAGAAAGATCCTCTCCTCTCCTCTGCTCTCCCCTTCCCCTGGTTTCATTTGCTTCCCACAATGTCATAAAGTTTATGGTGGTGAATTTTCCTTGGAATAAGAACATTTATGCTGTTCAGTATCTGTAATCTTGACATAAACTGCTGCAAACAGCCCCTTTCTGACAGCCAGGTCATTTCCAAAGTGACTCCCTCCAGTTTCTTGCTCCATTATCCAAAAGAACCTGATCTTATGCTGCATCTCCTGCTCAGCAGAGACTAATGGCATCTCACAGCTTTATTTAGCCATGTATGACAGTGACACCTGCCAGAAAGTCACTGTTTCAGAGATTTTTTTTCCATAGTTTATTGTGATTGGAATGGGCTGCTGGATTCAAAAGACCGTGGAAAGACTTAGGTTGGAAAGGAACTTAAAGATCATCTCATTCCAAAGATCCAGGGAGAGGAGGAGGTGAGACAGAAGGTGTGGCAGACACACATAAATTGTCCTCCCATCAGCTTTCTCCTGAGGGCAACCAAAGCTACAAACTCAAGGAACACACCCACTGTCACAGAGAAAATAAATGCAGGGTGTGAACCTGGATTTCTTGGCTCCTTTAAAACTGGAGCACAGACATCACAAGGTATGGATGTGAGACCAAACCTACAGTGTCTACCAAGTGCAAAATTAGTCGTGGTGCTGTCTCCTGGTGTGTCACCACCTCCTCTCTGCATGTGTGTTTTCAGATGAAAGAGCCTCACAGAGTTCTCCTGGGGGAAAACCACGTGTGGAGCCCTCATCTCATGGCCACTGCAAGTGTTTCTTCCAACTCCCTGGTGTCTGCTGGAAGGCTGGTTGTGACTCTTGCTGGGAATTGTACAGAAAGCTCAGCCCTGAGAGTCAGTGTCCTAAAACCAGCGTGACTTTTTGGGATCTAAATCCTTTACAACCTCCAGCGCCCAGAGTTCAGGCTAAGAAAGGCTGTTCTGTCCCCACAGTAGCTTAGGGGGAAAAGAGATGGATGTCTTCTCATATTGCCCCCAAAGTCTTTAAATAGTGGGAAGGTCATCTGAGCACATCCTCATTTTGGAAAGTCATCATGACCCTGCTTGTGGGGTTATTACTCTGCATCACCTACTCTTGCTGCCGGTGCTGCTTCTCTTCCTCTCTAGAGACTTAAACAAATCTGCTCCTGTGCCACCATTCACTCCAAATCCCTGCTCTGACAGGTCATTCTCTCTCCACTCGCTCCTCCTCCCCTCTGGAAAAGCCACCAAGCAGAGCAGCAAACTGGCTGCCAACCTCCAGTGGGTTTTTTATGCTATTAATGGAAATGTTCCTTCTACAAAGAGCAAAGCTGGTAAAAATGTGCTGTTCTGCTTTGGTGTTTCTTCCAGTGCTTCCTGCTGACTCTGCCCCTGGCTCAGGTGACTGACTGAGGTGTGGTTTCCAGAGCCTTTACTTTGGGTTAGGGTTAGAGTTAGGGTTGAGCCCCCCTAATAACCATAGGCACAGCACAAGGCTTCCCTGAGGAGAGAGAAAACCTCCCTGTGGCTGTGGATTCATGCCTGCAATCACAGTCAAACCCACCTGGGATCCAATGTTCTCACTTTCCAAACACCCTCATATCAACAATCTCTGCATTGCAAAGCCAATATACATACAGGTCTAGCAGGATCAAAGATCCTAAAGCAGCAGCAGGAATTTGGGACCTGCTGTATTTCCTTGCCTTGGGCCTTTTAGGGAGTGTTAAAGGCTGTGGCTGGGGCTCCTTGAGCACAGTTTAAAGGAAAGTGAACATCACTGAAGTCTGTTATCTCCTCCCCTGCCAGGCCCATCAGCACCTCAAAGCTTCTCAAGCTAAAATAAAAATGGCTTAGGAAGAGTTGTGAGATTGCTGTGAAAAGGCAGGTTGAAAATAGATCCTACTGAAAGGCAAATCTCTCCTGGGAAGCTTTCAGCTGCTGATTTCAAACAGACCCAGAGGGTTTGTTCTCAGTGCCTGCTGAGGCCTGGCAGGCATTGTGGGTGTTGATGACCCTGGTGTCACATAAACATGTTGACCTTGGGAAGTGAACCTGGGCCAGGCTCTGACTGCCATCCCTTCCACAGGAAAAAGAAGGATTAGAGGGAATGGCCTTCTCAAGGATAAATCCCAGTTGCAGATTCCAGAGTGGCAACATGTCTTTTCATACCCTTCCCATCTCCTCCCATCAGTGTCCCAGCGCAGGCAGAGTTTCAGGGCTTCCCAGATCAAAATTTCCATTTACTACCGAAAACTCTGTCAAGTCCAATATTTTTCCCCTAATTTCTCCACCTCAGAGCTGCTTTTTGGGAGCTGCTTTTCTTCCTTCTCATTCATTCAAAGTTTCACTTGTCCTTTCAGAGTTGTTCTTCCCATCCTGGTCCACTTTTCACTTGGCTCATGTCCCTTCCCACCTAAATCAACTGATCTTGTCCTATAAACCTTCTCAGGAAAGCTCCTTTGCTGCAATCCCAAGTGTTCCACACCAGCTGCTGCTCCACCATGTTCCCAGTGCTGCTGCTGCCCACCAGCTCCCACCACCACTGGCCACTGCAGAGACCAACCTACTGCCTGGGTCTCCTCTTAAAAGCTTCAGGTGCATCTTGAAGGCTGAAAAAGAGGTGCCATCTGCATTTTTCAAAGCCTGCATGAAGGGGGGGGAGGGAGAGGACAGTGAAAACAGGGGTGTGACAGCCCTTCCCAAATATCTGCCAGCAGCAGCCCCAGGTTGTCCTGTTGGGATCACGGAAGATGAAGCAGCACCACAAACTCTCCCCCTCCCAAGAGTCCAGAGGGAACAAGCCAGGCAGGTCTGTGTTTCCTTGCACACTTCCAAGAATTATCCATTCCTCAGTCACCCCATTCCTCAGCCCATCCATGTGCTGAACTCTGGTAGTCCAAGCCCTGCTGATGGACTGTGAAGCTTCCCAGGAGCTCATGTCAGGGAAAAAAACCACCAAACTCTGAAGGAGCACAGAAATCTGAATGAGAAAACCACTTCTCGAGCAATTTATTTCCCAATCCCTTCAAAGTTACCTCATTTCACGTGCGTTTGACACCTCCTTGTCCCCTGCAGAAGGTGCAGAAGGCGTCAGGAGGGGAAAAAAAAGGAAAAAAAAGCCCATTTGTTTCAACTTCAACCGCGTAAGTGCCACTCAGTGAGTGGAATATAATTGAAAGAGGCCCATGCTGGGAATGTAGACACGTGGATCGTTGCTGGGCTGCTGCTTTACATGTCATTGTGCCCTTGCATGAAGTGCTGCCTCGGGGCATGGGTGGCTTTTGTGCCCTGATTCCTGTTTTGCCATTTTTTGGTACTTTTATAAACAAGTTTTTGGGAAATAGGAAAGCCAAACTGCTGAGCTTGCTACTCATATATATATCTTTGCCAGGGCAAAAAAAAAGTTATGTGTAGCTTATTAAGTAATTAAACACACCAAAAATTACTTCTCCACAGAGAAGTAATTTATCTTGGTCTTGATCTGTGGAAATACAATTATGTTTTTCTTTTCTGTATAAATCAACACAGAAAATTAATGTTTCTGTGTTGGTCCAAAAGGCAGGTTTTTCATTTCTTCTACTCTATGGAAAAGTCAGTAACTGGCCCCACCCACAGTCAGTGTGAGGTCACATCCAGGAATCACACAATGAAGAGGAAAAGGCAGATGAACAAGAAGGAAAACAGGTTGTAAGGAGCAGTGGAAGGCTGTCAGAGCTGGTTTGGGAGCGCTGATTTATCCAGCAGAAATTCATCCAGCACCATGTCAGGAGCAATATGCAGTTCTCCACCAGGCAGGGTCTCTGGTGGAATCAACATCCTTGTCTAGAAAGTCATAACTATAAAAAATTTTACAAAATATTTTTCCTTTCATTCCCCAAATTTTTAACTTTTTAACATGGAAAGGACAAGTGATTTCTTAAGAAAATCAAAATTTCCTCCAGGAAAGAGTTTGTTCCCATAAATGAAATAAGAAAACCCAATTAATTTGACCTTAAATTCCTTATCAACCTTTAAAAGTCTCTGCCTGTCCCATAACTGCTGTCAGGAGGCTGCCAAAGCAGAGGGGTGGGAGTGGGAGACTGGTTGAAAGGGAAGAATTGATAGCAGGAACTGTTGTATTGCCCTTTTGCTCCCACTCCTCAGTCTGCTTTTGTTGTGTGCAAACCCAGCCCTGGCGAAAAGGCCTCCAAAGTCTTTGGGCAGCAAGAGAACCAGAAGATGAGCCCAGGAACTTCTGAATGAGCTCAGGAGGTCCAAACCTCTCTGTTCAGCCCTCCCCGATGGCAATGGGCTCTGGAGCAGCATTGCCCTGGATGTGCCAAGGGGTTGGATCCTCTTCCAAAGCCACCACACCCCTCTGTGGCCTGGGAGCTCCTCCACGGAGCAGGAGGAACCACCACTATGGGCTCTTCTCATTTTCTCCTCTTTTTTCCTTTTATTGTTTGCTTTACTTTATTGAAAAGAGGAACTCTTTCTGGAGTGATTTAGAAGTGTTTATAATAACTCCTCACAAAGTTGGGGGCCCACATTTCATTTAGCTCTGGGATATAAAAAGAGCTTGTTTACTCTTTTTTCCTTGGAATCAACTCTGTGCCGTTTCCATGGCGACTCCAACACTTCCCAGCTCCAACTGTTGCACAGGCAGAAAGGGTTTAACCCTTGGAATTGTGTGGATCTGCATCTTTACCGAAATAATTACCCTGCTTCGTGTTGTCAGGCTGTGTCTGACAAAGGATGGTGCAGGTTTTTGTCTTATTTTGTGAAAAATATCTTGCCCAAGTGACTCATTAATCCATGTGAGGAAGAAAAGCAAAGAGTCCTTAGTATGTCTGAATTCATGGTCAGAGTGATACATCAGTGGTAAAAAAAAAAACAGTCTCAGAACTGAAATCTTTCAGGGCTAAACCCCCAAATGGAAGAATTTCACTTAAAATGTTTGAAATCCTTAACAAAAGAGAGGAAATCTATGAGGACAAGTTTGCTTTTGGCATAACACAAATCCCAGGTTGGAAACTGCCATTCGTGGCAGTCCTGACCTCACACTGTATTCATCCCCTGCCAAGAATCCATACTGGGATAACATCTTCATAAAAGAACCTTCTTTTATTATTTCTGTGCTTTCTGCTGCCTCCCAGCACACAATCCTTTCTTTCAAAGCTGGACCTGAAGCAGGTTATGGCCCATTACACTTCCTGCTGGTTGGACCTCTCCCAACCCCAGCTGGGTAACACAAAGCAGACAACATTGGAGAAGGTACCTGAATAGTCTCAGCTTTTAGGATGGTTGTGTTCTGCATTTAAATGCTGGGACTAAACAAATGCCTCAGACATGAAGGATCAGATGATTCCTGATGATAAAATTTCAATGACAGTCAATCATAAATCTCAACTTATAGAATAATAGAATTGCAGAATGGTTTGTGTGGGAAGGGACCTTAAAGACAATCTCATTCCACCCCCTGCCATGGGCAGGGACACCTTCCACCAGCCCAGGTTACTCTAAGCCCCATCCAGCCTGGCCTTGGACACTTGGAGGGATGGGACAGCCACAGCTTCTCTGTGTACCTGTGCCAGGGCCTGCCCACCCTCACAGGGAAGGATTTCTTTCTCATATTGCATCTAAATTTCCCCTCTGTCAATTTGCACCCATTCCCCCTTGTCCTGCCCCTCCAGTTCCTGATGAACAGCCCCTCTCCAGCTTCCCTGGAGCCCCTTCAGACCCTGGAAGGTGCTCTGAGGTCTCCACACAACCTTCTACTCTCCAGGCTGAACAGCCCCAGCTCTCCAGTCCACTCAGCAACTTGGTGGCCTCCTCTGCGCTTGCTCCAGCAGTTCCATGTCCTACTTATGTTGGGGACACCAGAACTATACAAGGAGGTCCAGGTGTGGTCACATGTCTTCATAGCCAGCATGACCTTCTCTAGAAGTCAGCCTCATTCTGTCCTTGGTTTCAAACTGAGGGTCTGATGACCTGCAGGATTTGCAATGTTTCTGTATTTCCTGCTTCAGGAACTTAAGAGAAAGGGCTTCCATCTTTCCACACTTCCTGATGTCACATGAATTGTGCAATGCTTTGGGAAACATCACTAGAAAAATAATGTTTTAGCAAGAAGGCACAGTAGAAAAAAGATCAATACAATAATTTAAAAGGACAAAAGCAATTAAAGAGTTAAAGCACCCTAATTGTAAGTGTAATAGCAGGAATGAGTCATGAAGAGACCTTTTCTTTCTGAGCTGAGTTCAATGTGTATGTGGATATAATTTCAAATACTTTCTCCCATAAAAGAGGTGTTTAGCAGGGCATTTTTTACAAAAAAAAAAAAAAAATTCAAAAAAATCTCTAATAATCTTATCACACGCTGGAAACTTCTTCATTGTGTACAGATCTAGAGCTCAGAAGAGCTGTTGATGTTACCAGAGTTCCAATTCAATGAATGGCTCCAATGTCAGATGCCAGAAGAGAAGACTTCTGTGAAAACCCAGATTGCAAATGTTGTGTGTCCTTTTTCTGCTGTGTCAGAAGACACTTCCAGGCAGCACTGCAAGGTGGAGACCTGGCATCGAGGTGGGTTCCCAGAACAAACTGTGATCCTCAGCACAGACTTACCAGGGATTGGTGACCCAGGCTAAGGACCAGACACTTCCACCATCAGTTAAAACCAGCTCTAATCACTGCCTTCCCCCATCAACAGGGACTGCTCAAATCACAGCCTGGATGTAAAGAGCAGGACAACATGTTTTCCTTGAAATGAAAAACAGCAGTGTGATGAAAGAGCCTGAATTTTGCTTCAGCTTCTCCCATGTCTTTAATCACCACTTGGAGCTTTTGGGAAGAAAGTGCTGCAGGAGCCAGAAATGGGTCCTTGATAATGCCTTTTAACAGGGGTAAAGAAAGGACTAAAGCAGCTCATGGATCTTTTCTATGAGCTTTGCAGAGGTTTCCATGAGAGATTTTTCTTCTCTGAGTCTACCAGAAACCATAATATTGATTGAACTTGTTGTTCCTTGTGTGAGACAAGCCATACACTATTCCTAAATAACTTCAGATGATTTCAGTGACCACACTGCTAAGGAAAATATCATCTTTCTCTATGTTCTAAACACTGGTTTGAGGGAAAAAAACTTGCCCTCTGCTAAGTCATTGCAAAATTCTTAGCTTAGAGTATAATAACCCCAAGGCTGGGGGTTCAATCCTCATCCAGGCCATTCACTGAAGGGTTGGACTCGGGGATTCTTTGGGTCCCTTCCAGCTCAGAATATTTGGTGATTCTGTTGCTGGGGCCAAGGTAGAAACTAAAGGACCAGTGACAGTTTGCACAATGGGAGCTTTGTGTTCCTTCCACCTAAATAGCTCCATTTCTTGCTCTTCAAGCTCCACATTGGACAGACTGCTATCATTGTATATATTCTATATGGTCACCGTGTGTTTGAAAATACCTTGTATTTCAGAAATAAAGGAACAAAGAGGCTGAGAATAAAGACATAAAAAAGAAAGGAAAACTCTGTGTTTCACAATACCCTAAATAAATGTGCACCATATAAACAAAGAAGAAATTGCTACCAGGGATCCCAAAGAAGAAGACAACAAAAGAAAACAAAATGCAGAGACCAACACCCATAAAGGAAAAGAGTCACAAAATTAACAAAAGTGACCAGATAAAATTGGTTGCACCACTCAAAATATTCTTTCATGTTGTGATCCATAAAATGATACCAGAAGTATAAAATGAAGCTGCCAAGGCACTGTTGTATTAAAGACAAAGTGGATTCATAGGGAATCTGTCCTTGTGTGGTTTTTTGGAGTGGGAATTTTCCTGAACCAAAGCATATGCCAAATATTGGATATTCTGATGTGATCTGTGTTCTCTGCTGTGATCCTTTGAGGTGGACTTCATTGTAAGGTTTATTTCTGTCACATTTAAAACATTGGCAGTCTTCTAAAGCACACACAGGTTTTACCTTCTACCTCTGAGCCCATGAGAAAATAACATTTGGTATTTCAAAGCTGATTTTAAATTCAAGCCACAGCAAACATTAGCAAGAAGTGTTCTTTCAAAAAAAGATGTGGGCAATTGGAATGAGCCTCAGTGCACTACAGCAACCTTTTCATTGAACCCAGGCTTACCGAGCTTAACTGCCTGGACACTAATTAAAGCATCTCTCTTTCTGTTTGTCCAATTCTGCAAGCTTAGAATGGGCTTCACAAAGCTCAGGCAGAGAGAAGTGTTAATGGTAGTTTATTATTTCTCAAGGCAGGGAAGAGATTTTGGTGGCTGCAGGCAAAAGCCTCCAGGGAGGGAAAGAAATGCCTGAGAGTGGGAACATGCCCTCAGAGCATCTCTGCTCCACCATCTGCACTCTGAAGTGTGTCCAGAAAGCTTCTGACCACCCCTCAGGCAATGGGAAGGCATCCATGCATTTATCTGGAGCTGCCTTTGTGTCTGAGAGACATGCAAAGTGAGTGATGGGAAGGCCACAGGGAGGAATGGGCAGTGAAGGTGATTCAAGGGCTGGCACTGGGTTGGGTTGGGGGTAAGGGGGGAGGGAAATTCCAGGATCACTTGGGACAAGAGTGGTGATATTTCTGACGCATCGTGTGATGTCAATCAGAGCCTTGAGGAGAGGCGATGGGGACTCAGCAGACCTGCAGGAATGGTCCTGCCAGTGGACACCTCAGAAACTCGAGGGTGTGACAGGGGTACTCAGGAGGAAACAAAGAGCTTGGAAACTTTTGTCCTGTCCATTGTGCCTTTGTCCTCTCGGCAGGTCTGCAATGCAGGGGCAGAGCTGGGGGAGACAAAGGACAGAGGACAGCACTGCCCAACTCTGCTGCCACCTTCAGAGAGCCTCCTTCATGTTCCCCTTCCTCTCCTCTCTCTCCAGGGAGGAAACTCTGTGCATGATCTACTGAGATTGGCACTATGTAAACACCAGACATCGACTATTAATTAGGAAACTATGAGGAGTCACATTTAAAAAAAAATAAAATTGTCTCTTAGAAACTTGGCTTCTCCAGCTCCAAACACAGAATTAAAATATGACAATGTCACATTATTTCCCTCTGTAAATTTGAAATTTGGCTTAATTAAAGCTTATGCTCTAGTTAGATTACCAAACAAGGAACTGGCAGCTACAGGGATAAATAATTCCTGTCCATTTATGTGACAGGGATAAAAGCCCTGTATTGCTATTTCAGTAGTGCTGTGTGTGAGAAACAACTGAATTCAGGCAATAGCTCCTTGGCTCTGAGCATTTTCATTGCCACTGAAGTCCAGATCAGCTCCCCCGTGGGCTGTTTGAAAGCACAGATGTTCAAAGACCAGAGGTTGGTGCTGTGGAAGAGATTCAAGACTTTTTTCTGCACTTATAATAACATTTTGCTTGTAAGTTTATACAGACATGTACATCTCCAGTGCTTGTATCTACAGGGGGGTCTACAACAAGGCTGGAGAGGGACTTTTGGAGAGGTTGTGAAGTGACAGGACAAGGGGCAGTGGCTTTGAACTGATAGAGAGCAGGGTTAGAAAGGATACTGGGAACAAACCCTTCCCTGGGAGGGTGGGCAGACCCTGGCACAGGGTGCCCAGAGAAGCTGTGGCTGCCCCATCCCTGGGAGTGTCCAAGGCCAGGTTGGACAGGGCTTG